>JAHRBS010000012.1:0-2500 GCA_024305745.1 Polyporus tsugae
ACCTCTCAACCATACCCTAACCCTAACCCTAACCCTAACCCTAACCCTAACCCTAACCCTAACCCTAACCCTAACCCTAACCCTAACCCTAACCCTAACCCTAACCCTAACCCTAACCCTAACCCTAACCCTAACCCTAACCCTAAGCTCTTGAAAGGCAGTGGATGTTGTTCGTGTATATCAGGTTTGGGCAGCCCACCTACCCCACTGATTTGTGCTCCCTGCAAAGCAGGACATGGTCTTCGTGTCATAGAAGCTTCTAATAGTTTGTTGAAGTGTGCAAGATGTTATGACTATATGTAGACCAATTGTGTAACCCGGAGAAGTGAATGTACATAAGGGTACCAGTGGACTTGTGCCGGGAGCGTGAAACGTTGAAGTCTGTTTCCCGGTGGCTGAAGTGCCCAAGCCAGACATTGTCCAGATGTCTGACAGCTATCAGGCAAATATCAGTTTGATTTTATCTTACCAACATCTTCCGGGTGTTATCAGATCAATATTGTTCTTCGATATCCATGCACCAACAATGTGACGCAGAATCAGTGTCCCGGCACCCTTTGGCAGAGGGTTTCCGGAGAAACATTGTGCTAACATTTTATTTCACTGGGCGTGTAGTCAGTTGTGTAGTGGGCCAATCTTATCATGCCATTACCTAAAAAATTATATGTCAAGTCTTATGAAATCAACACCTTAGTTGCAGTCATTCTGAAGATACTCGGTGAATCACCTTTGGAGATCCTCAATAGTATCTTCAATAATCTTATTGAATGACTGAAAGGGGTTACATATTTGAAGAATAATCCCACGGAGCGCAGTACATCAGGAAGGACGAAATGTTAGAGTTTACTATTAGGAGATGAATAGTGGTTCCTCCCAAATCTTCATTCGGGTTGATCGTAGCTCAGCTCATTTCACTGCCTTAGATTTGACTCGTAAAGGGCGAGTTTGTGAAAAGACAATGCCTATTTCCGCTGCATAGTGTTGCTGTCCTGCTCAGTGACATTATCTGCACCTTGAAGGAATGTCTTCAGGACAAGAGTAAATGCCCTAAACTGCATCGCTAATCCTCGCTGTCTTACTGCGGGCTGGGAGTGTTGAGGCATGGCAACAACCCTGCAAGGCAGGGATCTCCCATCTGTTCAACAGTGGAGAAGCAGGTCGATGGTTTGTCAGCTAAAATATGCAGTTAGTGTCCAATGATGGACTTGTTTAACTGATGCCAACTTGGAGGACCCACGCGGCTGGGTGTCCGTCCAGGACGGACAGATCGCTCAGTGGATAGGTACAAATTAGCACGGGCAGGGGGCAGTCGCCGGGTGTCCGTCCAGGACGGACAGATCGCTCGTGGCAGGTGCAAAGTCGGGCACGGCAGGAGCCAGTCGCTGGGTGTCCGTCCAGGACGGACAGATCGCTCAGTGGATAGGTACAAATTAGCACGGGCAGGGGGCAGTCGCCGGGTGTCCGTCCAGGACGGACAGATCGCTCGTGGCGGGTGCAAAGTCGGGCACGGCAGGAGCCAGTCGCTGGGTGTCCGTCCAGGACGGACAGATCGCTCAGTGGATAGGTACAAATTAGCACGGGCAGGTGGCAGTCGCCGGGTTTCCGTCCAGGACGGACAGATCGCGGTACGTCAACACCGGATGTTCATCCTGGATGCTCGCACGACGGACACGGGACGGGGTTTGGCAGTAGGGAAGCAGAGATGGTGAAATTCCAAATCTATGTGGGTTAGAGGGTCTTTGAGGTCCCATATACGCCTCATTAACCCACTGTTCGTGATCGATTGCCTGATATTGGAAACAGGTTGCGGTGGATCTATAAAGGACAACGCGGAAAATCTGGGGAAACGGGTCGGAAACGGGGGCATTGTCGCATTTCCGGATTGTTTCCCAACGATATGCTTCGTATGGACACATCATGAGAAAAGTCCGTATCACGTCATGTCCCGTTTCCGCCAGATAATAAGCACCTGCCCGATTGGCGAATACCACACGCCGGAATACCGTTGTAATCGTGACTGCGAATGGTCTCTTAGTCACAGTCATGGTCGCAAGGCTGGTTCAGGACCTCAATATCGGAAGCTCCGCATACAGTTGAGTAATAATGACCTTATTATGGTCTTTTATGTGGGCTTATCCAGGACTCCGGTCCTGAATAGCCTTGTAGACAGGCGACGATTGTAAAACGATATTCCGGGGTGCAATATTGGCCATTGCCTGTCGTGACTGCTGTTACCTCCGTGGCTGATTGCTTTGTCTCATAGTCGCCTGTACATCTTGGTTACTAATTACTCAGGCCCCGTCGCCCCTTTCCCCTCCTCCGGCTCCCCCACACCACCATTCCCCCCTCCTCCTTCGCTTGCTCCGGCTCACTGTCTACCCTCTCACCGAACTTCGCGGAGTTGGGGAACCTCCGTGGCGACGACGCTCATGAACAAATTGAGCTTGAACTTCAAGCGGGACTTCGCGGCGTGGTTTGACCCCGAGAACGCGAACACATT
>JAHRBS010000012.1:2905000-2922500 GCA_024305745.1 Polyporus tsugae
CATCCTGCACGGACACACTGTGCATGGGGTGCGACCAAGTGCAGTACTTAGCTGATATACTGCTACTAATGAATACTGTCCCGTATGCTAATAACACGGCGGGGTAAAGACATTGATGCATTGATCAATTGACCACTTAATAGTGGCATTGAACGAAGCAATACTGATATAATAACCTTGCAAGCCAGTTTGCAGCGGGAGGCAGGACAAGCATCTGAGCTGTCCGTCCACTTCATTGACTAAGTCCATCTCCTAGACCAAGACAGGCCATGACATTGAGTTACAATATGCAATGCGACAACATATTAAGCAATACACGCAGTACAGACACCGTCCTACTTTCTCACCCAAGACATCGGCGCTCACGGTGCCGCTGCTGTGTCCCAGTAGACACCGTGCCTGACAACAGTGGTCACTGCAGAGAAAACAGTTAGTAACTCTATACCGCGAACAGATCGGGTTGATACTCACACTCGTTGCGACTCGTGATGTCTTCTTTGAGGTGCGCCAAAAGACGCGCCTTCGCCTCCGTGACCTCCGCATCCGCCATGTGCAGCTTGCCCTCCGTCCTCTGGTTCATCTCCTCGGCGTACTCAGCGGCGGCTTCCTCGGCCTTTCCGCGTGCTTGCAAGTACGTGTGCATCGCTGCGCAGAAGTTGTCTTGCGTCGCCTTCATCCGCCTGACCCGCGTAATGATGGAGTATTCCTCACCAAACTCCCGCAGATCCCGAAGGCCAGGCCGCTCGTGATACGGCAGGCTGGCGAGGTGGCTGTACAGCGTGCTGAACTCGCTATCCACATTCACCAACGGAGGCAGCGCGCGCACTAGCATTAGGAACGCCGACATCGTGTACGACGCGTTCAAACTAGCAGGCTGCAGCGTCGCGCCTGTGATGGGGGTCGATTGTGTAAGTGTGGATGGGTGGCGGGAGACAGTCCGGGTGACGTAGTTGATGACCTCCTGGTGCACAAAGTCGTCGATGAAGCTCATAGCGGTGAGAATGACAGTGATGCGATGGCTGCTCTCCCAACTTGCGGTCCCTTTATATTCATCGCCAGGCGGGCTCATCCATGCGGCCAGCACCTCCACGGCCTTCCTTTTCACTTCACCGTCCATCCCATAAGTCCTCCCTTCTTGCCGGGGTCTCCATCAACACTCCTTAGTACATTCAAGTCCATCAGGTTCATTCTATACATAGACAGTCATGTTCCTCGGTACCGCGGAACATCCCTTCCCTTCCTTCCTTCTACAACAGAACACGTAATTCCTATATCAGGCCACTTCGTGTCCGCTTCAGAAGCCAATGTGGGCGTGAACCTACTATATTGTTAATTGACAGAATATGACGTCCTCCCACACTGTGCTATATGTTTTCTACTCTTTGTGTTTCACCTACACATATGTTCTCACTCAATTGTAAATGGGATTGAACTCCTGTGAGAAGTGTGTGACGAGACGGTTGTCGAAGTCCTCACCAGCCGAGTGAGTGTCTCTAGCAGCAGTCCTCCAAACCTATTCTCGGTTCTACCATCAGTGAAGTTTGTACTCGCAACTGGTGCACATTTATTGTGTTCTACCCGTCTTAGCCAACAATTAAAGAGGTGAATGCGACGCTACTTTACGGCATTAAAGGAAGCTGATTGTAAGACTAAGGGCAGTATGGTCAGGCGTCATGACAGCGGTGTCCGTCCGGGACGGACACTCTGCACGGGTTGGGACCAAGTGCGGTACTCGCTGAGCCGCCAAAACAGCAAACGTCTCCAACTGACGTACTGCCACTAATAGATACTGTCCCTTGCGAGTGCAAACTTCACTGATGGTAGAACCGAGAATAGGTTTGGAGGACTGCTGCTAGAGACACTCACTCGGCTGGTGAGGACTTCGACAACCGTCTCGTCACACACTTCTCACAGGAGTTCAATCCCATTTACAATTGAGTGAGAACATATGTGTAGGTGAAACACAAAGAGTAGAAAACATATAGCACAGTGTGGGAGGACGTCATATTCTGTCAATTAACAATATAGTAGGTTCACGCCCACATTGGCTTCTGAAGCGGACACGAAGTGGCCTGATATAGGAATTACGTGTTCTGTTGTAGAAGGAAGGAAGGGAAGGGATGTTCCGCGGTACCGAGGAACATGACTGTCTATGTATAGAATGAACCTGATGGACTTGAATGTACTAAGGAGTGTTGATGGAGACCCCGGCAAGAAGGGAGGACTTATGGGACGGACGGTGAAGTGAAAAGGAAGGCCGTGGAGGTGCTGGCCGCATGGATGAGCCCGCCTGGCGATGAATATAAAGGGACCGCAAGTTGGGAGAGCAGCCATCGCATCACTGTCATTCTCACCGCTATGAACTCTGTCGACCAGTTTGTGTCCTATGAGCTCAAGGCCTTCGTCGGCCGCATTGTCACCAGTAACCTATCCCCACCATCGACCCCCATCCCAGGCCCGAGGCCGCAGCCTGTTAGGTTCAGCGCGTCGTATGCGATGTCAGCATTCCTAATGCTAGTGCGCGCGCTGCCTCCGTTGGTGAATGTGGATAGCGAGTTCAGCACGCTGTACAGCCACCTCGCCAGCCTGCCGTATCACGAGCGGCCTAGCAGTCGGGCGCTGAGGGAGTTTGGTGAAGAATACTCCATCATTACGCGGGTGAGGCAGATGAACACGGCGCAAGACAACTTCAGCAACGCGATGCACTCGTACTTGCAAGCACGCAGGAAGGCCGAGAAAGCCGCAGCTCAGTATGCCCAGGAGGTGACCAACGGGGCAGAGTTCGCGCTGCAAATGGCGGATGCGGAGGTCGTGGACGCGAGGGTGCAACTGTTGGTGTACCTCAAACAAGACGTTACCAGTCTCCGCGAGCGTGCGTATTACCCGATCTATTCGCGGTGTAGAGTTGCTAACTGTTTCTCTGCAGTGACCACCGTTGTCACGCACGGTGTGTTCTGGGGCTCGACAGCCGCGCCGTGAGCGTTGATGTCGTCCTCCGGCGGCCGTCCTCGATACCCTCCAGTGGGCGAGAAAGCAGGCGAAGAGGACGGAGAAGGCGGGAGGAGGGTGCACGCGTGATGGTTGGGTCGGCGACAGCGATGTTTGGCGGGGGTGTCTGTATTTTGCGCATGGAGTTGGTTGATACGTTGTCATATCGCATATTGTTTTGTAACATAATGTCATGGCCTGTCTTGGAGATGACTAGTGCATGAAGTGGACGGACAGGTCGGATGTAAGGCCCTATGCAGACTGGCCTGCAAGGTTATCATTCGACGCTACTATTAAGTGGTGGATTAATGAATGCATCAATGCCTTTACCTGGCCGAGTTATTAGCACACCAGTGCGCATTTATTGGGTTCTACTGGTGTTAGCTAATGATTAATAAAAGGTGAATGCGACACTACTCTAAGGCATTAACGGAAGCCAGTGGTAAGTTCACGGTCAGTGGTGGGAACACGGTCGGGCGCCATGCTAGAGGTGTCCGTCCTGGACGGACACCACTAGCGTGGCGCCTGACTGTGCTCCCACCACTGATCGTGAACTAATGACTGGCGTCCGTTAATGCCATAGCATCGCACTCACCTCTTTATTAATCATTAACTAACACCAGTAGAACCCAATAAATGCGCACTGGTGTGCTAATAACTCGGCCAGGTAAAGGCATTGATGCATTCATTAATCCACCACTTAATAGTAGCGTCGAATGATAACTCTACAGGCCAGTTTGCATAGGGCCTTACATCCGACCTGTCCGTCCTGGACGGACACCTCTAGCATGGCGCCCGACCGTGTTCCCACCACTGACCGTGAACTTACCACTGGCTTCCGTTAATGCCTTAGAGTAGTGTCGCATTCACCTTTTATTAATCATTAGCTAACACCAGTAGAACCCAATAAATGCGCACTGGTGTGCTAATAACTCGGCCAGGTAAAGGCATTGATGCATTCATTAATCCACCACTTAATAGTAGCGTCGAATGATAACTCTACAGGCCAGTTTGCATAGGGCCTTACATCCGACCTGTCCGTCCTGGACGGACACCTGCTGCACTGGCCCTGTCCACCACATATGCGTGCGGGGCTTAACCTCAGCAGTTGGAGTGAATATTAACAACAAACTAAGGGTGTACTTCGCTGTCAAGGCTTCAATTTCGTTATCACATTGCGTCATGAGCAACTTATAGGGCAAGAGTCTGCGGGCACTGCGCGAACGACGGTGGTGGCCGACACATTCCTCAAGTACGGATACCATGCACGAAGGTGCTGACATTGAACCGTAGTCAATGTTCTTCCTCAATGGAGAGGCCTGCCCTGTTGGACTTAGTCCCAGAACCGCAGTATAGCTTCGACGGATATCTCGAACCTCTACTCCGTCATGCGCACTCCGCGGCAGTGATATAATGACGTAAGGTCGAAGTCCGAGAACTGGCTGACATCGACCTTTCCTCGGCTGTGGTTTGGCTGGAACCTTACCGTAAACGGTAGCTTCGCATACCTTCGCTTGTGGGCTAACTATTTTCCCCCTAGGCCAGCTTCCGGACTTCGGCCTTACTTTGTCGTCCTAGCCCTTGCCGTAAGGAAGGCACGACTCTCACACTTTCGGGATATTTAATCCAGTCCCGACCTCACTGACCCCGCATTGAGTCACGATGCGCCCCCTCCCCGTAGCGTCACGCACCAGCACCAGTACCGACGAGACTGTCCGCCCCCCCGTGCGTCCGCGGGACGTGGATGCTCAGAGCCTTCACCCGCTCTCTGCGGAGGATGCTGACGAACATGGAGAGGATGGGAGTCTCACTTCTACGGAGTCTGGCACCAATGACTCCGGGCAGTGCTCCATTGTTCTCACCAACAACCTCGGGGTCGATTGCTTGGTATCTGGGCGGGAGCTTGACGACGAAATTGAACTCGCCAACTACAATGCAACACAGCATCGTGGGGTTAGAATACGCTCACTTGAAAAGGTCAGATCCACATGTTTGTCAGGATGCCAACCCCTCTGATGAATATGGTTTGCTAGCTCCCTCCGTGCCGCCCTCCTCCTCTAGGCCCATTACCACCCCCTCCTATTCAGCCTCTGCCTCCTGTGCGCTTCAGCGAGGCTCCACCTCCTGCTCAGCCTATGGGCATTGTCGACTCTTCTCCCTGGCGTCTTGCAAGGGCTTACAGTCCCGTTCGCCCCACTACTCGCCTGAGGGACGTAAGCACCCCACCGTAAGCCCAAGTTGTCTGTTTCTAGAGGCGTTTGCTTACCGGAATCTAGCTTTGACAGTGGTGGACCGTCGAGGGCTATTTCTTTCAAGCGCGAAGTGAATAAGAAACCTTGGTATGATGGATGCTGTTTCCAGTAGGCAAAAACTGCTACAGCTTATCTTGGCTTGTGAGGATTAGTAGGACGGCCTGTGGGTTACAAGTTGGGAGTTACATTGATTTGTGTTAGGCGAATATTGTGTATAATGTGATGATCTGTCTGGAGCTTAACGCCCTGAGGTGGCTGTAGCTAATGAGCTGCTTATGTGAACACCACGTAGACGTAGAACTTGATGGCGAAGTAGTGAGTTAGTCATCAACTTTTTACTAGATAAAGACGGAGCAGATACACTCTACACCAGTGTACCAATAATAACACACAGGGTGTCAAGACTTGATGTTAATGCGTCTATTGATGCAATGTTTAATAGCAGCATTGAATGAGAACAAAGCAATACATAGTAATGCCAGTCGGTATAGCATTGTGGTGTGAGCACCCGTCCTGTCCGTCCTGGACGGACACCTGCCGCACTGCATGTGCGTCCCACCATCCTCGGCCGTCCGTCCTGGACGGACACCTGCTACACTGCATGTGCAGGACGGATACCACTGGGGTGTGAGCACCCGTCCTGTCCGTCCTGGACGGACACCTGCCGCACTGCGCGTGCGTCCCCCGATCCCCAGCCGTCCGTCCTGGACGGACACCTGCCACACTGCATGTGCAGGACGGATACCACTGCTCTGTCACCTGCTGCCATTTACATCTGTACAATTGCGAGTGTGATTCGTCATAATGAAATTCGGCAAGTAATAGTTATTGGATAACGAGAAGTTGCGCTAATAACAAGTGGCACGCTGAACAACGACCCATAGAACTTGAACACGCACGAACGGCTGCTTTCACACGTGGCTGGACATGGGCCAGACAGGCATGGGTGCGTGGCCGTCCGTCCTGGACGGACAGGTGTCGTGCGAGGGGTGTGTGGGTGCCCGTGCAGCCGTGTCCGTCCAGGACGGGCTCTTCTGGGTGCACAGCGCCAGCAGCACACACCTGTGATATTCCGCGTGAGCACAGCCTTGAGGATTGATACACGCGACAGTTCGTCGGGGAGAGGAATGTAGATGAGCTGGTCGGGAGGGGATCTGGTCAGGCCTGTTCGTCAAAAGGTTTGGAATCCGTCATGGACAAGGCAGGTAAGCCCTACATCCATTTATTGTACCGCGCAATTCAACCCGTGCTGTTCTGTTGAAGGGGGGGTCACAGATTGAGATTAAGAGGTATGGATAAGGTAAACATATGGGAAGATACAGTCCTATCGACAGTCCAACAAACAATCTCAGCCGTGCGTCGTATCCAGAATGCTATAGTACAGTTGTCCGAGTCAAACGAGAGCGATATGCGAAGAATAACAAGTCTACTTGCGGCCGAGCTGACTCGCCTTACCAGGCCGGCCGCTCCCCGCGACCCGCTTCAGAAAAATGTCCTTGGCCTCCATTGGCCGATCGCTGTCGCTATCGTCGCGCCTAGATGCGCGGCCGCCAGAAGCCCCACCACCACGACCGCCGGCGGGAGAAGAGCCAGAGGCACCCGCGCCGCTCCCAGAGGCACCCGCGCCGCTCCCAGAGGCACCCGCGCCGCTCCCAGAGGCACCCGCGCCGCTCCCAGAGGCACCCGCGCCCTCTCCTGCAACCCTCTTCGCCGGTGGGCTGCGACCTTCGGGCGCCGGGTCCACGTCGAAGTCGAAATGAAAGTTCTGGGGGAGGGTGACTGCCTGGGCCAGTTGCTCTCTCTCGGCTTCCTCGCGTTTGCGCTTTAGGGCCTGCCTCTCCTTCTTCTCCTTCTTCTTCTGCCGCTTGGCCTTCTGCTCGTTGTCCACCTCTTCATCGCGATGCCCTGACACGTTGGCCGTGCGCTTCAAGGGGGGAGCGTTGGGGGTGGCGGGGGCGTCGGGACGGGTCTGACGCGAGGGCCCGGGCTCCGCGCGTGTGTCCTCGGTGCGCGCCGACGATGAGGCCGCTGGTGCCCTCGGTGTAGGCCTAACCTTGGGCTTGGACACCTTGGGCTGGGGGGCTAGCTCGGGCACGGGCTCGGGCACGGGCTCGGGCGCGGGCTCGGGCGCGGGGTGCTTCTTCTTGTCCTTCTTGCTGTTCTTCCCCGCCGGCGCAGACTGGGACTGGCGCGATTCGAGCACCACTTCTGGCAAGAGCTTCCTGCGGTCGCGCTTGGAGGGCTGGGTTGGGGCAGGCTCAGGCTGCTGGTCGTTGTCATCCTCGGGAGCGACCCTTGCGGTGGCGGCGACCTTGCTCTTGCCCTTGGCTCTCGGTTGCTCGGCCTCCTCGCCCTCGTCAGCGACGACGGCGGGCGACTTGGGCTTGGGCTTGGGCTTGGGCTTGGGCTTGGGCTTGGGCTTGGGCGTGGATGCACGGGTGGAGGCGGGGGGGGCTGCCTTGGCCTTACCCTTAGCCTTGCCTTTCGGCTGCTCGTCCTCGCTCTCGTCGTCGTCGCTCTCCTTGCTCTCCTCGTCTTCGTCAGCGACGACGGCGGGCGACTTGGGCTTGGGCTTGGGCTTGGGCTTGGGCTTGGACGCGGGGGGGGCTGCCTTGGCCGCAGGCTTGGCCTTGCCTTTCGGCTGCTCGTCCTCGCCCTCCTCGTCCTCGCTCTCCTTGTCCTCGCTCTCCGAGCTCTCCTTGTCCTCGTCAGCGACGGCGGGCGACTTGGCCTTGGCCTTGGACGTGGACACCCGGGTGGACGCCTGGGTGGATGCACGGGTGGATGCCCGGGTGGCTGCCTTGGCCGCAGGCTTGGCCTTGGTCTTCGTCGCGGGCTCCGGCTCGGGCTCGTCATCCTCGTCACTGTCATCCCGGAGCCCGGCCGGAAGGAGATGACGGAAGATGGATTCTACAGTACATTAGTAAACAGCTGTTAGAGTCATAAAGATAATAATTAAAAACTTACTTGTCTGCTTCGACGACTTGGTGAAGGCGGCGAGGAGCGCGTTCTTCGAGAACGAGAGAACGCTCAGGAACATGTCCGTGGCGTGCTCGAGGCAAGGCTGGTAAACCAACACCTGCTTCTTCTGGGGGTGGCGCCAAATGCGACCGATCAGTTGAAGCAAGTCCTGGTGCGACCACATTTGATCCTGTTTGGATGTTAGGTAAGAAATAACAACAGTAAGACATAGAACCTTACCAAGGCGACGAGGATGTTGGCCTGGGGGAGGTTGAGGCCCATCGTGCCAACGTTCGACAACAGGCAAACACGGGGTCCGTCGCGGTCGGAGTTGCGGAACTTGGCTATGTCCTTTGAGCGCACGGACATGCGCTTGGAGCCGTTGACCTCGATGTACTTGATGCCGTAGAAGCTCAAGACCTGCGAAATCAAAGTGTATAAGTAATGATAACGACAGAAGAAAAGTGTTAATTGCCTTCGTGATGAGGTGGTTGTTGGAAGGGAAGGCGACGTAGACGATGATGCGGTCGGGATAGTCGGTTTCGTCGTCGCGCTCCTGCATTTTCCATTCGGGATCCGCCTCCAAGTCGTTGCTGTCTTGCGAGGGGCGGCGAAGGAGCGGGGCGTTGTCGTCGGCGAGGTGATGGAGGAGGATGTCGATGAGGTTCTGGAGCTTCGTAGAGGTGGTGGCCTCCCACTCCTCCATATCTTTCGGCGCCCAGAGCGGGTCATCAAGGAGCTTGTAGTGGAGGTGGCTGCGGCGGAAACGACCGTAGAAAGCCTGGATGAACAGTGTGTGAGCAACAGTGGAGATGAACAAAGTGTGTCCGTCCCGGACGGACACCGGGGGATGGGCCCCTGCGGTTCAATAACAAATCGACGTGAAATCCACCACGCCGCATTTCACGAGGTCTCAGTGGAAATCTATCCGTCCAGGACGGACAAGGAGAGCGAGGGGCCTGCCCGATGTCTTCTCGTCTCCCCACGCGCCAATGGTATCCGTCCCGGACGGACAGGTGAGAGGGAGGGGCCCGCCTGCCAGTGGTCTCGCGGAGATCCACGACACTCTTGGCGGCATCCGGCCCATAGACAGGAGTCAGCGCAGAAGTGTCCGTCCCGGACGGACACCTGCAGCCACCGTGCTTGCATCACGATTGCCACCAGTGCGAAACCGTGAACAGGCATCGGCGCGCTATGTGTCCGTCCTGGACGGACACCTCTGACACTCCAGCCTGCCGCATGTTGGGACGCGGCACTGTGCCCCTGTGTGTCCGTCCAGGACGGACACTTCGAGACCCGGTCGTGTCTCGAAGCGTCCGCCCTGTGTGTCTTGAGTATCAACGAGAACGAGAAGACTTACGTGTCCTTCAGCCTGCGCAACCATCGCGGCAGTGCGCGCGGTGTCGTGCTCAGCGACGATCGCGGCTGCTGTCGCCTCCAACACCTCCGACTCCTCGTCCAACGGCGTGAGCATTATTTGTTGGGCGACGTAAGGGCTCAGCCCCGAGATGGGACGCCCCTCCCAGTCGACGGCGTCCAGGGTGCGGCGGATGGTGTGGCCGTTGAACATCTTGCGAAGCGCGACGGTGTACGAGGTCATTTGCTTGACCTGCTCCTTCTTGGCCGGGAGGTCGATCTCGCCGTTGAGGATCCCCTGTACGAAGTCGCCGTCCTCGCGAGCGTTGCGGAACTCGATGTTGGACTTGCGCGCGGCGGCCATGAGCTTCTTCTTCATGTCGACCAAGAGTGTTTCCTCCTCGCAGGCGGGGATCCCGATACACCGGCCGATGTACACCAAGTCCTGTTAAAGGGCAGTCAGTATGGTCCCACAACCAGCATAAGAAACGTACTTACCAAGGGCGAGTTCGTGATGGGCGTCGCCGTCGCCGCGATGGTGCAGTGGGAGAGGAGGGAGAGCTCGTTCATTGTCGTCCAGTGGTGGCTGGGGTTGCGCATCTTGGCCGCCTCGTCGATGGTGGTGATGCCGAACTGGTAATCGTACAGCATCGACCTCATGGGCAGCGCGGAGTCACGTTCGGGCCGCTGGGGAGCGATCTTCTTCGTGTTCGTGAACCGCTGCGAACAATCGGACTCGGCGGCCTACAGACGTTAGCATGCATATTCAGAAGTTAATAAACAAAGCTGGGCTGCTTACCGTGTACGCGACGAGCAGAACCTTGTGGCTCAGCGTCTGCTTGTCGTCCTTGAGGTGGAACACTTCGTCCCAGATCGCCATCCTCCCGGACTGGGCCCACTGGTGCTTGTACGGGTAGATGTCGACAGAGCCGAACTTGACGTACCGCTTGAACTCGAACATCCATTGGTCGAATAGCGGGACCGGGACGATGATGAGGTGGGGACGGTCGGGCAAGTTCCCGTCCGGCGTGTCGCACTTCAGGCCCTCTGTAATACACACTGTTAGTAAATGCAAGTAACGAGCAGAAAAGGCAAAGACTTACTGAATTGCGGGGGGAACCTTTTGTTCCTCTGGTAGTACGCGCGAAGCATCGGGTACATGACTATGGCGCCGACGATCTGGAGCGTCTTGCCGACGCCGACTTGGTCCATGAGGAGGAGGGGTTTGCCCTTGATGATGAGCTCGCACATCTTCGTGATCCCGACGAGCTGATGCCACCGGGGACCGAAAGTGAGCGCCTTGTCGGTGTTGACGAACTTAGCCCACTGCGTCGGGTCCCAGGGGTTGACCTCGCCACGCGGATCCTCGACCTCGTTGAACCCAGGGATCTGCTCGTTGTTCAGCCCAAGGCCGGCCCAAAGCTCCTGCGGGTCCTTGTCCTGGAGGTCCTCGACGCCCGTCAGCCAGTCCGAGAAGTCGAACTCGTCGGCAGCTTCGGCGACCGCGTCGAGGTAGTGTTCGGGGAGGTCGTCCATCGCTTGCTCGAGCTCGCACAGGACGATGTGCACCGTTGGCGTGTCCGCGAGGGCCTTGAGGGCCTTCAGGAGGCCGGCGGGAATGCCTGTAAATCAAACGCGTCAGTAACACAAATGTAAGAACAGTAACAAAAGGTGTTTACGGTCGTGCTTCGCCTCCTTGACTTTCGCCGCCACCTCGTACATCTGCTCGAGCCTGGTCTTCCACGCAGCGACGAGCTCCACCATGGCCGCGTCGCCGAACAATTCCGACTTGGTGACCGTCCGCTTGATACGCTGGATGATCCGAGCGATCTCGGAGGGGGTGGGCACTGCGTCGGGGGACTCGAGTGCTACAAACAAAGGTCAGCCTGCAAGCTGCGAAATGGGACTTGGGGCTTACCTGCAACGTCCCGCGCCAACTTATCCTCGTTCTTGACCGCGCCCGCACGCGCCCGCTTCCACGCCCGCCCCCTCGAGTCCCACGCCGAAACGATGAGACCCCCAACGACCGGCATGAGGGGGATGTGGACGACCTGGATCGACCCCACCCCCGTGACGCAGTCGGGGCCGAACATCGCAAGGGCGAGGTTGGGGGCGACTACGTCACGGATACCGAGGTCCGTCGCATTCGGCCACTGTGCACATAAGTCAGTAAACCGTATAATAAACAACTACACTAAATAAACTACTTGGTCGCGCTTGAGGGCCTTGGGGACGTCGAACGTCTTGAAGCTGCAGGTATCGAGAGTCGAAGCGACCAACTCCGAGATCTCCCATTCCGCCCACTTGTCAGCCGCCCACTTCTTCACGATCACGCGCCCCTCCTGGTGCGCGTCGGTCCGCCCGCGAACAAACTGCAACCGTTTGGCGGACCCCACTTCCTCCAACCAGCGCCGATAAAAAACCTTTGCTAATTTGTATTCCTTTTTGTTCATGCCGGCCGTCTTGTAAGTCGCCTCTGGGCCGAACGGCATCGCGAGGAGGCCGGTACGGTCTTGCCAAACGTTCCACGTGAACGACTCCGGCGTGTCCGCGCAGATGGTGAGGAGGTGGCTGACGTTGTCGAGGGAGGGCATACTGTCGAGTTGGTGGGTGCTGGTGAGCTTGAAGGTGGTGGGGAGAAAGGGGGTTGGAGGGAGCGGGCGCATCGAACTCTGTCTGATATATACCGCCCAACATGAGGCGGCGGCGACCACAATGAGCCCTGGCCCGACCCTGAACACGCGGTGTCCTCAACGATCCCTCGAGGAAGTTGCATGGCCTTTTCGGGAAAAGAACCTCGTGGAGGTTGCAATTGACTTCCTAAATAGAAACCTCGACGTGATGGCCGCGGACACAACGACCACATGCTCCGTGGCCTGCCTGTCACGTCCTCGGACTCCGAGTCTCGCGGAGATCCACGATACTCTGGGCGGTATGTTTCTTTGTACCCAACGCGGGTGCGGGGCTGCACTTGTTGATGGGCTTGTTATTTACTTCTAGGAGGTCAAGCAAAAGCACCTCTCTGGCAATCCATTCCCGGGCTGAGACAGCGCGTCCTGGACGGACACGCACAGTGGAAACTGGCATTCGCTGGTGCATGTCACCGTACCTCAGCTGACTGATGGCTTCACTCACCGCGCCGCACCGCGGGGCGAGATGAGTCTGTCCTGGACGGACACAGACAGAGGCGGGGATGTTCTGCCATAGTTCAACTGGCAAGACCGGCAAATGTGTCCATCCTGGACGGACACATAGGGAGGGAGCCCTGCACTGTACTTTGCTCCAATGATCACATTTCAGGGAGCAGAACTGTCCGTCCTGGACGGACACATGGGGTGTGGGAGCTGTTCGGGCGCTCTCAGGCCTCACCGACTCTTTATCCGTCCTGGACGGACAAACTGGGCTTATGGCCTGCACTATATTTGACATATCATTTGCATTTGTTAATCCTCAGTCGCTGGGCATTTGTTGATCCCCTGTCAATGGCTAAGCCACGGAGCAACCTCCTTGGCCGAGCCATTGACAGAGGATCAGCAGCCTCTGGGGCCCAGCACTTGACAGAGGATTAACAAATGATATGTCAAATATAGTGCAGGCCATAAGCCCAGTTTGTCCGTCCAGGACGGATAAAGAGTCGGTGAGGCCTGAGAGCGCCCGAACAGCTCCCACACCCCATGTGTCCGTCCAGGACGGACAGTTCTGCTCCCTGAAATGTGATCATTGGAGCAAAGTACAGTGCAGGGCTCCCTCCCTATGTGTCCGTCCAGGACGGACACATTTGCCGGTCTTGCCAGTTGAACTATGGCAGAACGTCCCCGCCTCTGTCTGTGTCCGTCCAGGACGGACGCGTCTCGACCGAGCCACGCGTGAAACGAACACTCGCAGCTGAGAATCAAACTACGCATATATTTGTATGAAACACGTTCGGTGTACTTTCACGAAACACTAAACATCACTGTACGCGTCGAAATCTACGAAACGGTCAGAGTTCACGCGGCGGCGCTTCGGGCCCCGTTCCTCGTCAGACGCGTCAAGTCCGTCGAAAAGGGCACACTCAACGAGCTCCGGGCTAGAAGGGAACATGAGTACGGGCGAGGGCGGCGGGCTCCAGTCGTCGTGACCGCGAGTGAGTCCGATGGAAAAGACATCCACCGGGGGCTCGCTCAGAGCCCGGCCCACTTCGACCCCACTGCTAGACTCCTCTTCTTCTTCGCGACGATAAGCGTTACCGCGGCCCGCCCCTCCGGCCTGACTGGCACTACTCCCCGCAACGCTCGGGGAACGTTCACGCTCGCGGGCATGCCCACCACCTGGGAGGCTGCGAATGCTGTCGAGGAGGGGACCGACGCTGTGGGCGAGATCGAGGCGAGGCTCTCCGTGGGTCATGTTGATCGTTTGGAGGCGTTGGGCTAGCTCGACCCACGCGGCGTCTTCCTCGTCTTCCGGCTCGGCCTCCCGAGCGCGCGGGTTAGGCGCGCCGAGCAGAAAGACGGCGCGAGGATCGGGGCACTTGGCGCTGTTGACGACGATATGAACGGCTGGTTCGTCGTGCCCGGGAGGAAGGGCCCTCCAGCCTGCAGGGAGCGGATGCCAGGCCTTGCTCTTCCACATGCGATCCGAATAAGGATGCGGGAGCCAGGACAGCCCTCGGAATAGAATCCAAAGCTCATCGCGGATAACCGTGGCGTCGTGGTCTGAGAGGCGGCCTATCTCGCCAATGTAGCTCGAGAAATAGCGGGCGTTGCGGAAGTTCTGAAGGCGATCGGAGAGAACAGTCCCTTTGGGCGGGAAGAACTTGTCGAAGACGAGTTCTCTCCATTGCTGCTCATTGCAAAGGCGCAGGTACGCGGCCTCGAAAGGAAGCTCGACAGCTCGGAAGAAGTCGTGGGTCACAGCCTCGCGCGCAGCTTGGCTCAGCTTGATGTACGAAGGCTTGTGCCGATTCTTCTGGTTCGGGGAGCATTGGATGATGTCGGAAGGGAACTGGGCCCAGAGAAGAGAGAAGGCGCGATCCAAGGAAACTTCTTCGTCCTCCGGGTCGTCGAGGTTCTCGATGTCAGGGCCCGTCATTTGCATGGTGGGGATGCGCGCGACGCCGTGTTGAGTGAGGGTGAAATTGTGAAGGGTAAGCTGACCTCTGACAGCCTGGATGGGGACGGTGGGCCGCCTGGTGTTGGTCCGGTCCTTGTGTGATCAACTGTAGATGGAGAGGCCAAAAGAACGCCCGCCGAAGGCCTTCGCGATGTCGTGTAGGTTGGGCTTCTTGTAGAGGATAGCGAGTTCCTCCCGTTCTAACTGACGGACAGCGGCGAGACGGAAGACGCCATGAGTTTCGTCGCGCACGAGACCAGCGATGAAGTAGAGGCCACGGTCGAGGGTGCAAGGGACGAGGTTGACGTTCTCGAACTCGGCATCCGCATAGTCTGCCTCGTAGGGGTGGACGTGGGGATGGGTCCAAAACGCGCACTGCCTGCCAAGCTCCTCCTCGATCCTCTTCCCGGAAGGGCGGTAGATGACAGCGTTGAACATGTAGACGCAGACAGCACCCAACATGAGGCTGGGTGTCCAAGAACGAGCATCGGGAGGGGAGCTTGCCAACTCTTTGAAGAGCCGGTAGAGCGCCGATGCGCGGAAGAACTTGAAGTACCTTTATAAATGAACTATTAGAAAGCTTACAGGTAACCATAGACAGAGGACTTACCACCAGATGGCGGAGTCCACGGCGAGAATCGACTCCGTGACGAGGTCGTCGGGGATGTCTGCGAGAGCCTGCTTGGCATACAAGAGGCCGACGCGGGCCTCCATACGAGCTGCACCGTTCTGGAGGACACCGGAACCCCCTGCGCAGTCGGCGAAGGTCTCTGCGACGGTGTCGACGTCGGAAAGGAACTTCTCGAAAGGGTTGGGCAAGAGGTCCTGCGCGGTGCGACGCCGATAGGTCCCTGCGTGCTGCTGATAGGTCGCTGACTTGTCGGTGGTGTAGACGTTGATATAGGAGACATGGTCAGCGCGCCCTTTCGTCCCCGTCTCGAGGCGGAAGCCGGACAATGCTGTGAGGTGTCCGCTGAGGTCCTCCTTGAAAGCTTTGCTGCGCTTCAAAGCGATGGCCTGGTCCTCTGAGATAGAGGGAAGCATGTGTCGAATGAGCCGGGTGTGACTTTCGGTCAGCCATTGCATAACCCGGCCCTCAGCGTGAACTTCCAGGGCGACGTCGACAAACCAACGTGACTCCAACTCCTCGTCGGGAATAAGCTGCTGGTCGATGGGGTCCAAGACCGCTGCAAGGGCCTCACTGCGAGCCCACCAATCCTGGGGGTTGTGAGCGCTGGAAGCCTTCACGCCTTTGGCCTCAATCTCGAAGAAGGCATCCGCGAAGCTCTCGTCGAGCTGGGCCAGGCGATCGAGGAGCTCGCGCGCGAAGGCCTCAAGAAAGACCTGGGTGATGTCCTTGGTAAGGGCGCCGAGCTGGCCAGTGCGGCTCCGAACGAGACGAGTGACGTGACTGAAATTCACCGGCCACTGGACTGCGAGTTCGGGGGCGACAGCCCCGAGGGCGGGACGGATGGCATCATCGTAGATGGAGGCCAAGACCTCGTTACTAAGCGTGGGAGGGACGTGCGGGTCGTATCGCTTTGGGAAGAAGAGACGACCCTGGTGGCGGGTCCTGAACTTGAAGCAAAGGCAGTTCGGAATTTTGTGAAGCGGGACCTGAAGGGTGGCGTTCTGAATAACAGAGTGGGTGAGAGTGGTGACGATTGATGTAGGTTATTTACTTACATTTCTGGTGATAGGCCACTTGATGTGGACGGAAGTGGTAAGGGTCTCGGAGAAAGGGGGAAACAAGTGCCAGGTGATAGACTTGCTGAATGGAAGGAGACGAGTGAGACCGATAACAGAGTCAAAGTCGCCAAGAATGGTGTAACATTCGGGAAACTCGCATTCGTAACGGGGATTAATGAAAAGACGGCGTTGGTTGGTGTTCGCATTGGGGCGGGTTATGGGTGCGCGACCCGCGAGGACTAGGTTGACGAAACGGTCGATGTTCTCGTCGTTACAGTACTGTTCAGCGAGTTGTACGAACTCCGTAAGGCCGATGGTTCGAGGAGGGAGAGGCTCATCAGGGAACAGCGGTGGCGCCATGGTTGCAGATCGACTTGCACGGAGCGATGTGATTTTATACCGAGGCCTGCACTGGGATACAGACCTGTCCGTCCTGGACGGACACGGAGGACAGGACACCTGTCGACTTTGCGGGTGGGTGCCCGCTGGGCCGCTGGGCCCCGACACGCGGTGACGAGAGGCTCGTCGTTGCGACTGGAGTGATACAATAGGTGGAATACAGTGTCCGTTGCTAAGGCGGCCTCGAGGACTCAACATGTGTCGAATTCAGGACCAATGTGCAACATGAGGACGATGGGCCGCGAGCGGGAAACAGTTGAACCTCCCTGGGCGGTGGCGGATGTGTCCGTCCAGGACGGACAGCTGCGGTGGGACGCACGCACTTTGCCTCGTGTCTGCCGCGTTGAACGTAAGCTTAGAGGTATCTATCACACGAGGACAATACTCAACGGTGGATAAATGTTCAACAGTCGGGGACAGTGCCCGACGTTACCGTCCAGGACGTACACCACGCTGTACTGGGCGGTGGCGGATGTGTCCGTCCTGGACGGACAGCTGCGGTGGGACGCACGCACTTTGCCTCGTGTCTGCCGCGTTGAACATAAGCTTAGAGGTATCTATCACACGAGGACAATACTCAACGGTGGATAAATGTTCAACAGTCGGGGACAGTGCCCGATGTTACCGTCCAGGACGTACACCACGCTGTACAGATATGCCTCATGGCCAGACCCTCAGTTACACATGAGAGTCCGAGGAGCCTAGAAACTTGACGACAGCGGGAGCTTATGACACTCCTCTTCGCCTAAAAACACGTTGAACAA
>JAHRBS010000017.1:0-129900 GCA_024305745.1 Polyporus tsugae
AAAATTAACAGGATTTGTTAGAGTAATAACTAAAAAAACTAGAAAATAGTTGCAGCAAAGGGCTAATAAATCAATTAAGAAATTTTTCCAATGTATTTATTTAAATTTTATTAGACCGGACGAAATATATATAATATAATATATTTAGTTTGGGTCTTAAAAAACAAAAGATTATGGAAAATATCAAGTAGGTTTAAAAAACCTTAAAAAAACATTGTATTTTTAATTATTTTAATTAATTTAAGGATTTAACCTCGATCTTTAAATAATGATTAATGCGACTCTTTTAACTGATATTAATCATAACAAAACCTATATTTAATTAACATATCGTTATTTAAAATAACAAATATAATAAAATAATATAATAATATTTTAATGAGAATTTTTATTAAATAAAAAATAAATTTAATATTGTTAGGCTTTAATTTAACAATCAATTAAAAACTAAAACCCAATCTTAAAAAAATGTTTAAAAAAAAAAATAAATTAATTATATATTCAAAAAAATTTAAAAAAGGAATTAAGGATAAATGAAAAAAAAATAAGGTATTTAGGTATAAAAAAAGCCAAAAAATTGTTCCCTCCTCACTCCCATCCTACGCCCGGACGGGTGGACCACGGAGTAGGGGGAGAAATAAAAAAAAAATTATGTCCAAAGTGATTACAGCTTAAAACTGAAAGCACCTTTCTTTTGTTTTTTTGGAGTTATATAGCCTGTATTCAACATTTAAATTAGATTTTACTTCTAGCTAAACTCACCATAATTGAATTTTTTTAACTGTTATTACTAGGTACCAAATTTTACCTCTCATTAATCTTCCACCTAATTTTAATTATTTACCACCGGTTAAAATAGTAGCAAATCTATAAATTTATTTAAATTTACTTCTAAACATCATTTTATTTGAGATTGGTTGTTTAAAAATCTTCCTAAATTTCTTAGTAAAAGAGGGGTTTCTTCTAAATAAAAGAAACCTAAATTTACATAAAAATATTAAATTAAAAAATTTGGGACTATTTGGACTAAACTGAAAATATTAAATTGGAGTTAATTCTAATTGACTGGTTTTAAAAGAATGGGACTTAAATTTAGCCCACTTAAATCTTGTAATTGTAGTGATATTTTAAATCTAAAAAGTTTTTTGTTAAAAAAAAAAGTCTTTTTATTAAAGAAAACAAATAAACAAAATAAAGTTAATAATAATATTTTAAGGGGAGTTGAGTTAAATAAATTAAGGGTCTACTTATTTACACTACTCATTTCAAAGAAGCAATATTCTAATATTTTAGTGTTAACTTTTTTATTTAATATTTTTGAATTTTAAGTTTTTTGAAATTAAAACATTCATATAAAAAAAAAAGTATCTTTGAGTTTGGCAGCTAAAAGGCTTATATAAAAGGTTTACTAAAAAGATTTTAAACTAATTTTTGGGAATAAACAGTTTGTAATTCATCATCTTCTTTTTTTTTTTCGGGGAATGTAAGTTTCAAAAAAAAAAAAAAATCTATTTTTAATCCTAACTTATGATGTTTTTCTGAAATTAGCGCATTTAGTTTCTTTAATTATTTAATGTTTTAATGTGTAAAAATTATTTTCTTCTTTATTTTGAGATTTTTATTAATTGATTATAATATTTAGCTATTTCTAATACTGGTGATAAAGTCTATTCTTTTTTCTTTTTAAAGTTGGTGGTTTATTAATTATTGTGATTTTAATGTTGGCTAAAAATCTATGTAGAATATTGATTATTGATTGGTAAGAAAAAAATTGGGGTTGTTTTCCATTATTGAAGATTTATTAATTAAACGATTGGTTCAATTTATTTTTATTTTTCATAAAAAATGAGGCATTTTAAATTTAAGCTACCCTTATTTATCCCATTGTATTCAAGGTAATATTAAACATTTCGTTTTTACCCCTTTTTACCTAATTATTTAAATAGTGGAATATTAATGTTTTATTAAAAATATTTTTATAAGATTGATAAATAAAGTTTTAAGGCTAAATAGGATTAATCATAAAATTTATCCATTATTTAAATTCATTATTTCTGATTCTTACTTAAACATTAAATTAATTTTTAAGCCCTTTAGTGGGCACTACATAAAAAAATTTATTGGTTTGCATTATAATTAGGATTATGCGGCATCTCATCCATTGACTAAGTAAACCTGCGATGATTTATGTTTCTATTACTATTGCCCATGAAACCATGGTACACCACCACCAGCACACTTAATATTTACTCTTTTAAAGTATATTTTCTTCAATGTAAATTTTTAAAATAGAGGGGGGCCGATTAGGGGTTTTAATATTTTCTTATATTTAACCTATTTTAACTTCTTAGAGTTTGTCTATAAATAGATTTTTAATTTAGATTTTTAATTGTAGGTATCTAATCTTCTATTTAAAATTTTAATTTTTAAGTCATTTATTTTGATCAATCACAGGATTTAAAAATTGTAGGGTCAAGAAGAGATGGCTGTAGAATAGCTAACCCAGGATTTAATAAGATTTTAGGGATGTACAGTTATAAAGCAAAACAATATTTTGTTATAACCCAAAGTTATAGTATGATTAAATGGCGGAGAAAAAGTAATTACAAAAAAAAATTAAATATTTCCTATTTAATATTATATAAAACTTATAGCATTTATTTAAAATTACATATAAAAATAAGTTTTAATATATAATTAATAATTTAAAAGTTTGATAGGCCTATTATATTACAAATTTATTATTTTCTTTAAATATAAAAATCCATAAAAGCCCCTATACTTCATTAGGTTTATATTGGACTTTCTTTTTCCTTAAAGGGCCAATCCCATAAGGAATAGGGGGGGCATAATACCGGATTAGGTATTTTTTATCCTTTGTTAAAAAAAAATGTAAACAACCCAAAATTAATCCATATAAAAGTTAAAAATACTAATAAAATATATTTTAAAGCTATATAATATTAACAAAAAGTCTTTTTCAAATGTAGTTCATTTACTTTAATAGTAGAATTATAGAATTAAAATCTACTTACGATACTTATTACATCTACTGGATACTATTAAATATTTAAAAAATAAATTTATAAATCCAAACATCAGGAAATAAAAAAAAGTATTCGGCATCCTTTAAATTAGTTTTAAAAATGCTTATAAATTTTTTAGTATTGAAACAAGAAATTGTAGGGGGTTGGGGGGGGTTATATGGTTATTCCTTATCACTATAAACAAGAATTTTTACTACTGTTTGTAGAAAGAAAGACACAAAATGTATTTTTTTGTAAACCAATCATCTTAATATATATAAACAATCTTTAAGTTTACTCATTGCTATGCAATTCAATAAAAAATGGGGGACATTTTAAAAAAGCGGTATATATTTTAGAAAAAAATTAATAGATCGATTCTAGAATACTTATTTAACTAATATATAAAATTATATAAATAATAATAAATTAATAAAATCAATACACCTTTCCACAACTTTTTCAACATGCCGTTATTAGTTTGAAGTT
This sequence comes from Polyporus tsugae, assembly GCA_024305745.1. Lineage (NCBI taxonomy): Eukaryota > Fungi > Basidiomycota > Agaricomycetes > Polyporales > Polyporaceae > Polyporus > Polyporus tsugae. The sequence goes on from JAHRBS010000017.1 coordinate 3,516, forward strand.
TAAAATGATAAAGTGAAAAATAGAATTATAATGGTAAATATACATAATAAGAATAACTTATTTAATAAATAAAACATATTTTAGATATCTTATTATGTATTTTTTATTCTTTTTGTAATAAGGGAAAGAGAGTTATTGATTTTTCTTTTTTATTTAAGTCATTAGTTATAGTAATTATAGTTTTTGAATATTTATATTTTTTAAAGCATAGCTTATACCCATAAGACATGACTATTAACGTTGCCGCTGTACTGTTAAACACAAACGGCTTGTCTTGCTCTCATTTTGAGATAAGAAATTCTTAGTGCTTGATCTGTAATAGTATTTTCATCAATAAAAGCAGTGTTTGCGGTGGAGTTTTTACTACTGCTCTATACATTAATAAAGCTCCTAAACCGGGGCCACTCCATATCCAATTAAACCTGGATTTTCTTGGTATAATGTATATAGTTTTTGAGTATACTGATTACTGATTCTAAGTCTATTATTACTTTACATCAAGGTATTCTATAACTTTATTTTCTGTCTTAGATATTATTTTATTTTCAAATAATATATTTTCAATAGTTGATTTAATTTCATTAGTATAAGTATTAGAATTAGTCACATCTCTCAAACTATTAAAGGTTTTTTCTCCTTTGATTAAAGGATATAGAGGAGAGAATAATTTTTTATTATCTACACTTTCATTTTCTTGTACAAATAAATTTAAACTATTATTAATAATTTCTTTTTTATTTATGTTGTTTGCTTGAGATAATTCAGGAAATGCTTCCGAGTAAGATGTGACTGTTGATTCTATGTATTCTGGAAGCAGTCATTGGCTCAGAGTGAGCTCTGATTTCATTAAAATATTAGCATCCTGAACAGGATTATTGGATAATGGAGGAACATTACTATATAATACATTAGAACTATGAAAGTGTTTTTTTGTTACCATTTAACGTTAATTAACGTTGGTTAATTTATTTTTACTTTTCATAACTGAGCTATTTAAAATAGCTACTCTATTTATCCCCAGATCCAAAGAGATATACTTCCGTTTCTCTAATAACTTGGTTGGTTTTTATATTATTTTATATTTTTTATATAATAGTGATAAATAAAGGTTTTAAGCTAATAGATAATTCACTATTTAATTAATTTTAAATTTATATTTAAATTAATCATATTTTTTTTGATTTTACTTAACATAAATTAAATTTCTTAGCTTTATAGGGGGGTATACATAATTTTTATTTTGATTATAATTATTAATTATGTAATTAAATACTTATAAAAAATACATACATTAAATTTAATATGTTTTTTATTTGATTAGATTATGCGGCATCTATCCATGCTAAGTATCTTGGATTGATACTGCTTCGATTGCTATTGGCATGAAACCATGGGTACACACCACAGATTCAGAACATTGACCGTAGAAAGTACCTGTTCTTTCAGCTAAGATAGAAGTTTGATTTAATCTACCAGGTACTGCATCAATTTTTAAACCTAAAGAAGGTATTGCAAAGAGTGGATAACATCAGCACCTGTAACAATTAATCTAATATGTGTATCAGTAGGAACAACTACTTTATTATCAAACATCTAATAATCTAAATTGTCCTAATTCTAAATCTGATTCAGGTATCATATATGAATCAAATTCTATTGATTCTCCACTAACATTAATATAATCACTATATTCATATGACCAATACCATTGGTGCCCTACTACTTTTATTGTAACAGTTGGAGAAATTACTTCATCTAATAAATATAATAATCTAAATGAAGGAAAATGGCAATAGCAATTAAAATGAAAGCTGGTGTAATAGTCCAAATTAATTCTATTAATGTACCGTGGTTAAGATATTATGTACAATAGGTGGAATTATTATTATTAAGTAATACATTATTGATCCTATAACCCAAAATACACTTACACATATTACTACTAAATAGAAGAAGATAGTATTGTGTAATTCTACTATCCCTGTAAATCCTGGTGCTGCACTATCTTGAAATCCTAATTGCCAAGGTTGTGGTGCATCGTTATAAATTGTATTAAAAATTGAAAAGTAATTTAACATAATTGTTATTAATTCATTTATTTAATGATTAAATTTGAACTTAGTATATTTTACTCACTATATTTTATTTATAAATAATTTATATTTATATTAATATTAATATTAATAAGTTTAATACCCTGTCTATGAAGACAATCATGATTAAAATCATTGCTTAATTAATAAATTAAAGGCATCCTAAGTTACATCTTAAAAATAATACATCTTTTTACTAAGGTAAAAAAAAAAAATAAAGGAGAATTGAACTCACTAATATATTTATCATTATTTAATATAAATATATACTTAAACCATTAAGCAACAATATTTTTAATTATTAAAACATGGTCCATTTTTATGAATTTCAAAGATTCTTGTTTAAACCATTAAACTAAAGATGCATTTAAATAAATAAAATTATTTTATAAAAGCAAACATTTAATACGAGTAAAGAGACTTGAACTCTTAAAATAATGAAAACCTAAGATTCACTCGGCTACCAATTTCGACATACTCGCCATACTTTACTAAAAAAACTAAACTAAAATAATTTAAATTTAAAATATGGATAAGAGGTGGGGGATTCGAACTCCCGGTCAATAATGTGTAAGATTACTGCTTTAACCAACTAAGCTAACCCCTTCCTATAAAATTTTTGATTATAATTTTAATCTTATATTTATTTTTTATATTGATTTAATTTATAAACATATAGGGGGTTACAAATTAATTATTATCCAGCTGCACTTTCCAGTACAGCTACCATGCTATGACTTTTGAGATGTTACCCCAATGAATTCACTAAATCCAATAAGTTTAGCATAATCCTCAAAATACTTTACTTAAAGCAATGAGCTACTATGCAAAAAACATTAACTTACTCCAGTTTCCTCCACTAAAAGCTTCTTCCCAGCGACAGACAGTTAGTTCATCACGAAACTAGCTTCACCGTTGCGCTACTTATCAACGATTACTCGGAATTCCTTCTTCATGCCTCCGAATTACAGGAGCCAATCCGGCTTATATTTAATATAAATCACTTTGTTTAATGTTTAGCTCCACCTCTCTTGGGAAGTATTGCATCACTTTGTAAAAGTTTTTGTGGCACGTCTATAGCCCAGAACATGAGGGCCATACCGACTTGTCTTAGCCCCCGCTGAATCTCTATCAGATTCATTAGTTATTAAGTATAAATTAATAACAGGGATTTCGTTCGTTAGTGGAATTAACCTAATGTTTAACAACACGAACTGAAGACAGCCATGCAACACCTGTACTTAAGTACTTTAAATTATAAAATACTCCTAATTTTTTCTTTTCCTTTTCAGTAAAGAAAATTTATAGTTTGTATGCAAGTTCTGGTAAGGTTTTACGCGGATTATCGTATTAAATAACATGCTTCACTCCGTTTGCTTCGAGACCGACTAATTTTTTTGTTTTCTACTTTGCAGTAGTACTCACAAGGCGGAATGGTTATTGTGTTAACTTCGCCTCTAGTTATTTTAATTTAACTAATGACTACCATTCATCGTTTACAGAAAGGAGTACCGGGGTATCTAATCCTATTTCCTACCCTAACCTTCGTTTCTCAGCGTCAATCATTAGTGGAGAGTGGCCTTCGCCCTGAGTATTCTGCCTAGGATCTATGGATATCAGCCCTCCTCTAGGCGTTATACACTATAACCTCTTTTTGATTCTAGCTTTCAATTTAGATACCATTTAATTTTTGCAATAATAATTCTTATAAAAGCTGCCTACAAACCCTTTACGCCTGTTTATGATGATTAACGTTCGCGTCTCTGGTCTTACCGAGTCTTCTGGCACCAGATTTGGACGACACTCATAGTAAGGTATTATCATTATTTTCCCTTACGACATCATGAATTTGAAAAAATTCTATGATTTCAGTTAGCTAGTTCACTCTTACGAGCATTGACTAATATTCTCGACTGCTGGTAGTGTTATTACTACTTGGGAGATTTCATCCCCAATGTGGCCAGAGGTTCTTTCAAACTTGACTTTCGATCGTTGGCTTGGTAGGCCGTTACCCTATCAACTACCTAATCAAATTAAATAGAATCCTATAGCAGAAATTTTCCTTTACTTTATATCTCCTAGCTAAGAAGACTATAGGGTATCTTATTTAACATACTCACCTCTACACCTTATCCCCTAATCCCATTAATATTAAAATATTAATTAATAAAGGATGTTGAGAACAACGATTTGCATGTCTTAAACTACTGAAAAACGTTCAATCGGAACCAAAATTAAATTCTTACTGAAAATTTAAACTTTCATACCTTTACAGTATTAAGTTGTATTTTATATGCTTAACGCAATGTTTACAGTCTCTTTTATTTTTATTTTTATACTTAACATTTAAATTTTTATTTGATTTAAACTTTTTTATTTTATTTTATTTATTAGATATATTATTAGTATTAATAATCAATAAGTTACCTAATTCCATATTAAAATTTCATAATCTGAATCTGTGAAATCTTTTTCAACATTATTGGATTATTTGAATAGTATTTTTTATATATCTTACTCTACTTCCATTTTAAATTTAATTGTACTTAATTAATTTTATTTAATAAAAATTAAAATTTTTTTTATTACAATGGACTTAAAATTTGTTAGTATTTAAAGATTTAGGTGCAGAAAGGTTATCTATAACTTTAGGAATAAACTCTTTTATCATTTCTTATAGTAACTCCCATATCCCCCTCATGTCATTTTACTTCAAATAACTTATTAAATATTAGACTCTGTTTTCCTTAGGACACCCTAATTATAAACATATAAATTCACGATCAAGAAAATGATCTGAATTTTTAATTAAAGCATTATATTTATAATTAAATATAATTGTTTCAATCATATCTCTAAAATAATTCCTAATTGAATTTTTTATTTCATTTTTAAGAAAATGATAAAATTTAAAATATTCTGGATGATCAGGATCTACATTTAAAAAAAAAGCTTAGGTAATTAGCTAATCTCCATCCTAATGTTAACAATGAATCTCTTTATTATGAACCAGTGAGTAGTCTATATTGAATTTGAAATTTGAATAAGACCATGATGTACCCATAAAAACAAATAATGTACCCTTATCACTCAAAAAGTGTTAATTAAATTAAAAAAATAGAATTAAACACTGATCATTTTATTTTTTCATACTACTTTGATAAAATCATTATTAAAGTGTGTACTTAACACCACTATACTTACATTAATAATTCAACTATTTTTACATTGACTAATTATAATAGCATATATTTAAAATATAAATTTTTATAGTCTATCTATTATCGATGTTTAAACAATTATCTAAAGTATAATTTAGAAATCCAATGGAGTTAACTTTACTTAGTTATTTTTCAAATGTATTATACATTATTTTAATAAGAAAAGATTTATAACCTTATTACCATTTTTATAGGGGGTGAAACATTTTCTTTTGTTAATTAAATTTGGTTATACATTACTCGTTTCACCGATACTTTTATATTCATGTTTATACTGTTTAATTATATATTATTTATAATATTTTCTTGACTATTAACATTTACATTAATATTATTACTTTTGTAAAGTTACAGTGGTACATTTTGTGGTAATCATCAAATGGTTCACAATATTGTAATATTTTTATGTTTAATGTTTTTAATATAACCAGGGGGTTCAGTATACGAATAGTCATATTATATACCCATTGAATAGAACAGGATAACCTAAGAATCTTCTATAAGGTTTTAAAAAAACTATTAACTTCACTATTCAAATAAACATAATTATTGACTTCAGAAGTAGTTATAGCCTTGTCTATTATTTTTTTAGTACAATCTTGAATAAACAATGAGTAAAATAAGTTATTTTTTCTCAGCAAAACCTAATAATTTAATGTTTTGCCAGAAAGATCCATTATTAATAAGAATATGAAAATGTTCAGGGGTTAAAACCAAATTGACTCTACTTGTATTAGTGCCTACCTAAAATATTAAATTTAACATTAGTATAATTGATTATTAGTTTGACTATTGGTCTGAGTGTTACTATTACTTTGACTGTTATTATTACTTATAATCCCAGATGGTAAACTTCCATGATTATTACTTTCTACGTTACTTTTAACTTCGCTATTTACTGGTACAACTGGATTTAGTTGTGTAGTAGCTTGTTGATTAATTTGATTTAGAATAATATTATTTGTTGTTTTGCGTAGATTACCCTGAGTATTTTGTTGTACATTGGTTTGGTGATCAGGAGAAACATCACCACCTTCACAATATATAGTATAACCAAAAATTATATTTTTTAATATTAGAGCACCATATGTAATATTAGTAGTCAAGTTCATGAATATTATTGCAGGTAAAGAAAGTAATAGTAATTTTTGTAATAAACTTAACTTATTTATATCAACTTCTTCCATAGAGAAAGTAATTTCATTATAATGTTCTTCTAAATATAAACCACATAATGTAAATGATATTATCGAATTATATATAAATACCATTTTATAAATATCATTATAACAAACACTTAATACAGAATATAATCTAAATAATACAATTATACTTAAATATATTAATACCATATTATAGATTATAAAACCTATTAAATATATATATTTAACTTTACCATTTTTTACTTCTCTTATAAAGTATGGTATTCCTTTCAATGTAGTAATCACTAACCTACAACCTAAATTTAATTTAATAAAAAGTATATTAAATACACTTCCCATTAGTATCACATATTGTAATACACTATTATTCGGGATATCGATTAATAATTCAATTCTAAAGAAGTAGCTTATTATTCCCAATAGTAATAAGAATATTACGGATTTGTAACTTACAATTATAATCCCAGTGTGATTTTTCACTATTTTATAATAATAACATAATAATTTATTTAAATAAGCAAATATCATTTTTTTTTAATTTATTTTTTTAAGAATAGATATTATTATTAAAGTAACCATTTTCTAATCTATTAAAAAGAATGGTTCTACCTATGTAATAGGTGGATACCTTTTAGAAAACTCTAAAGGTACCTTATTATCCTCAAAAAAGGATTATTTCCCTAGTGGATTCGAACCACTACTATCCCTCGGGGAATAAAGTTTCGAAAACTTTTGTTCTACCAATTGAACTAAGAGAAATAAGAATGAGGAAGAAAGAGGGTTAATAATATTACCTAATTGGTAATCTGTAGCTTATTTACTAAAAATGTTATGATTTAAAAACTTAAGCAAAAATGATTACTTATTAAAATTATATTTAAATACCTTCTTATTCTCTAAGAGTTTTATAGTTTAGAAAAATTGTAAAACTATTCTTATAGTATAATAAAAGTTATAAACTAAAATGGGTAAATTAGATCTAATAATAAGAAAAATAGATTCTCTTTCTAAGAGAGTAGAGAAGTTACAACAAGTACATGGAGAACTTTTAGAATGTGTAGAACTAAGTTTTAGTAATAATAGAGATAGGATTGAAATATTAATTAATGAACTTAAAGGTTTAAAAATTATCAGCGATGGGTTTAGTAATGCTAAATATTATCAGCGATGGGTTTAGTAATGCTAAATATCAAGAAGAACTTCTAAGTTTAGAAGTAGCTAATGATCACTTAGCAGGATCTTTAAAATTGGTGATTTATACTCGATCCGTAATTCTTTTGAAGAAATATTACAATGTTCATCCTTATTACAATAAGGGTGGAAAAGATCTACATGCATTATACGAAGGTTAACTAGAAATTGAAAATTCAAAATAATTAATTAATTAAGTAAATGGGTTTTAAAATTCTTCAAATAAAATTTTATCTTCTCTTTTAGAGACTTTAGATAGATTAAGAAAAAACTATTCTTTATTAAAAACTTCGGAAAGGTCCAACCACAAAAATTTGATTAAGTTTAACTAATTGTAACTAAGAAATATTTTGATTGTTCCATCTAATTAAACCTGCTGTTAAACTAGTTACCCCCTCAACTCTTATTATTTAAGAATAATGAATAGCACTAGAATGAATAAAGCTTTTATCAAATTTATTTAAATTTAAAACTCTTATGGGAATTGTACTATATTTATTTATTTGATTCATGTTTAAATTTCTATTAAGAATAGAAACTTGTAACTATAAACCTTAATAATAGATTTTATACTTTAAGATAAAGAGAGAGGGGGAAATATTTACCAATTATTTTTGATTAGGATAAAGAGCAAATAATAAAGTAGCTAAATAAATTATAAATAATCTATTTTCATTTAAGATGGGATTATCTAATAAAATAGGTGAGAACACTAAGAATACTAATGATAATAAACCAATAGTAATATATAATGAATATGTTGTAATAACTCCCGTATCTAATCTCCCAATATTAATTCCAGTTTGACTTAAAGTATTACTTAAACCATAAGGACCAACAAATTCAATTACTCCTCTATCTAATACTTTGCTTATAAAGTAACCTAATTGTAAACCTCTACCAATAAAGTAATGGTTATATATTACATCAAATAAATATTTACCATTTAAAAAAGTATAAATTTTTCTGGTTATAGGACTTTCCATGAAAAATAAATTAGGTGTAAAGTGATACAGATAAACAGCTAATACTGCTCCTAATAAAGATAAAATAGTTGGTACTAATTTAACTATTCTATCCATAGAGAATTCTGCTTCTACCATAGTAATATGATTTGGGTGAATAAAAATAGAATTACCAAAGAAATCAGTACCTATTCCTACAAATAAATCAGAGAATACAAAACCAAAGAAGATACTAAATAAAGCTAATACAAATAAAGGTATGATCACTGCTAAAGTAGCTTCATGTGAATGTAAATAAGATGTTTTAGGACCATTAGGTTTTGTTAAGAAAACTAATGAAATTAATCTAAATGAATAGAAAGCTGTTAAACCTGCTGTTAAACTACCTAAAATAAAGGCAAATGTACCTTCAAAACTATATTGTGCAAAAGCTAATTCAATTATTAAATCTTTACTATAGAATCCTGTTAACCATGGAGTAGCTAATAATGATAAAGTACCTACTAACATAGCTGTATAGGTAAATGGTAAGAAATTAATTAAACCACCTAATCTTCTGACATCTTGTTGATCAGAGAAACTATGAATTACAGCACCTGCACCTAAGAATAATAATGCTTTAAAGAAAGCATGGTTAACTACATGCATTAATGCTACATTGTATTGACTAAGCAAAAAAAAATAAGATTAGCCCTGCTCTCAGTCTCATAAATCAACTATATTCTGAGAAGAGGCAAGGCAAAGTATTATACCTTTTAAATCCTAACATACCTTTCTATAGGAAAAAAAAATATAGTTGGCAGATTAATTATAAATTTTATACTTGAAATATTATAAACCTATTTTATATTTTAAAGTTTTTCTAAATATGATCAGAAACAAGCGCTCTTACTTTACCTACATCTCTTGCAGGTATTTTTAAAATGTAACCTCTATCTTTATCAGAATGAGGAGTTTTAACTAAATAAGAAGAAATATCAAATTTAGAAAGTAAAATAGATTTGATTCTATTAATTTCAATTAAAGTAAAATTATTAAGATGAAGAATTATTCTAGAACCACTTTTATCCCAGCTTCCATCACCCATTATTAAAAATGCAATAGCTAATGGAGTAAATAAAGAATCTAAATTTAAGGGTAACACCTTAATATTCTTATTATCTATTGATTTATATAATGAAGTGAAAAAAGGTAAAGAAAGTGTTTGAAAAGAATAAACTATTTTTTTCTTTTGTCTGTTAATAACATGAATACCACTTAACACTAAATTTAATTGAAAGCACATTTTTCAAATTTCCTGGGTTAATTCTTGGTGTGTTTGTTGAATGCTTAGAAGTGCTTGTTTACCGTGCATTCTAATTGGACCATCTGATAATATTATACCACAAACAACTTGCTTAAACCAATCTGGTATACTATTAGATACTCTAATTTTCTCTTCTTTTGGCATATAACCTCTTGTTCTTTTTTTTTGTAATATAGGTACAGCCATATTAAAAATAAGATCAGGAACTAATATTCCATTTTTAAAAATAAACTCAAAGTAATTACTGTATAAAAATATAATTAATAGAGGCAACCCTATACTAAACTTATTAGCAATCACTTTCATGATTGATTGGACTATATCTTAATAAACAAATTAAATTAATCTATTTACTTCTTTCGTACAGTCTCTGAGGATCCTACTATCTTTTGAAAGATTTGGTTTCCTGCTGATTGTCCATTGTATTATACTTAAAATTGTTACCATTAAGGTATTTAAGCCTTTAGGAGTTTCCAGCATATAGAAAGATTTAATGTAGCCCTTAGATTTGACCTACAGCCATTACCATATAACCTAATTGACTTATGGTACTGAAAGCAATTATTCTTTTTAAATCATTTTGCACTAAACCACATGTAGCTGCAAAGAAAGCTGTAGAAGCACCTACTAATGTTATCACTAATAATGCTGTGGAACTATATTCTAATATTGGTGAACTTCTAACTAATAAATATAGTCCAGCAGTTACTAGAGTAGCAGCATGAATTAATGCTGAAACCGGAGTAGGCATTTATTGTTAACAGTAAATTTCTCTACTGATCGGACTATTTCATCTTCATATATTTAAAATATTAGCTTCACGTATAGTCTCTGAGGATCCTACTTTAATACTTTTTATAAGTATTTTTTGGTTTCCTGCTGATTGCCCATTGTAATATCTTATAATTTTTTACTCTTCCTTTAGAAGGAGTATTTTAAGCTTTAGGGGGTTCCAGCATATAGTGAAGTTTAACGAGGGCCCTACAACACAAAATTATATTCCTAATTTATATAAAAAATCTTTATGCATGTACGGTTTCACTAAAGAAATAACTCTATCCATGCTAGGTTTAGATACTCTAATTCTATATCTATCGTTAATTTTATCTCTTACTTTCAAAGTTGATTTAATATTTAACTTTTCTAGCAATGATTGAAGAATTATACATTCTTCCTTAGTAAATGACTCTGTACACAGAAGAACTGTTTTAGTTCTACCATATGAGTCAAAATAACCATCATCCATTATCCAATAAGCTAGTGATATTTCTGAAAACATTTCAGATATATTTAAAGGAACAATTTTTATGAACTTATTTTTCTCATTATCCCATTTATACCACAAACCGTGTAAAACTGTAAATAAAGGATGTACTTTAGTTCTAAAATTGTATTGAGTTATTTCTTTACCCTTATGTTGAGGAAGTAAACTATTCGGATAAGCATAAATTTTTGTTTTAGTAAATTGACTATAGATATTCTCAATCAAATGATGTATATAATTTAATGAATAAACATCCATTGTCATAGAATATTTACCTTCACCTTTATTAATTTTAGAAAGACTAATAGAACCATCACCTAACATATTCCCAGTAATGGTATGTAATGTAGATGTAGGAATAGAATTAATAATAGGTAAAATAGAGGCACTATAAGGTGCCATATCATATGAATTATCAAAATAAATAAAACAAAATATTATATAAATATAAATAAAAGTGAAAATATAATGTTTAACGCCTTTAAAACCCTCCATACTTCCAGGTAACCAACTATGTAATGGGATTTGAGCAGATTTAGCCATAGCACCACTTAATAACAATATACCAATAATATCGATAGCTGTACTATTCATAAATGGAGCTAAACTAAATAATGTTGAATAATTTAATGATCCTAATAATGCTACTAATGCAAAGAATCCTATACTTAATCCCATATCCATGGCAATCAAATTTATCATGCAATTAAATTTGAAGATATTTTCTTTTTGTGTTCATTCTATCTTTGATTGATTTGATTTTTGAATGCCCTTCTCCCGGACGGGGGGGGGTTAGATGTTTACCTTCACCTATTAAAGTAGCAATTTCACAAAAATCTTGAAAATCAAATTGTTTGACCCCCCCCCTCCGGGAGAATTGAATGGGCTTTAAAAATAGGAATAATAAAATTATTTATGTCTACAAAGTTACCCACTTTAAATACTGAAGCATTTTCACTGTGAGAATAAACGGATCCACATTTCATATATTTAGCAATCATTTCTAATAATTTTTTGTCTCTACGATGTTGCGATATTTTAAATGTTAATTGAATTATTTGACCCTTTTTATTTGAATTAGATTTTGAAATACTAACTAAAAAGCAACCTTCACCACTTGAAAATCCTGCAATCCAATACAAATTTGGAATTTCAGTATAATTCATAATTGGCCGAGGCACTGGATTATAATTAATAAATTTAGATTTTTGCAAACTAGATAAACCTAAGTTCATTGAAGCTCTAATATTAATAATTTGTTGTAATCCGACTTCAGTCAAGTGAACCTTAGTATTAATAAGGTTAACAATTTGTTTAAACAAATAAAAATCAGCAGCTTTTTGAGATAGCAAAGGATAATTTTCAAAGTGTGGTATTATAATATGTGTTAAATCATGAAGTGAATTTACTCTAAAGCTTCCTTCGCTTCGATTATTTTTGCTTATAATGTTTCCGCAGGCAAAAAAATTCTTGCAATTGTAATAATAATTTAATATCCCTAGAATTTAAAGAGATTTGAAAGCTCGGTTTTACCGCCCAACCTAGTCTTCCTTTGATACGTTTATCTATATAGATAGATACACTGAAACAAGCTTCACCGTCGCAAAATCCAGTTACAAACCATGGATCTAACTTAGTGTTTTGAGCTTGTGCATAGGCGCTAGTATGAAAATATGTGGCAAAATTTAATTGTTTAGAAAGGACTTTGACTTGATAGTTTCTTTCGAAACCCATTAGAGTATACCTTAAGTGCAATGGTTTTTTGCACCAACTACCGTCTACTCGTTGCTCTTTTACAGTACTAGTTAATAATACTGATTTAGATCCGCGATAACCCATTTCATTTTCATTCATCTTAGGGCTTATTACCATACCTGGGTAATTACTCCAGCCACTTATAGCCTTTCGACTATAGCTTGGTACCTTAAGCTTTAGGGTGTCCCCGGAGTTTGATAGTTTGAGGCACAAAAGAGAGATCCTACCTCTCAAAGCACCTACTCTATTCATAGTAAAGGCTAATATAGCAGCTTTATTGGCTTGTATTCTAGTAAACCAGAAGTTAATTAATAAATAAGAAACTACTCCAATCAAATCTTAAAATAAAGAAATTTAAATATGTAATTTATCCATAGGCCTATTTATGACACTGATAGAAAGCTTTTTTCTTTATTCCCTGTACATTGAATACCATTCAGGTTTTACTTCATGCCTTGGCATCGTTGTCAAATGAAGTAGAGACAATGATGAAAATTCTGACTATGCATTAAGCACCATTTCAGGCACCCATTATTGGACTAGTCGATAGCGATTTGAAATTAAACCGACGATCTATAAAAAAAGCTTATTAATTTTTGATCGTTTTCAATAATGTCGCAAAAAATGTTATTCACATTTATAATTCATTAAACATGAATGAATCTTTATTCTTCATTTCAATTTTCTAAAGATTTACATTTTTTACTATGGTATTAAATTAATAGTCGCCTAATTTATAATATAAAGTAGGTTATTCCATAATTCTTAGGCTATTCATCTTAGATTTTATTTCATTTATTTGATTTAAACCTTCTTCTGTTAAATGTAAATTTTTATCCATTAAAGAAGCAATTAATTTAAAATCATTAAAGTCATTTGATTTTACACCTCTAATTTGATATTTTTGGTAAAAAGGTAATATAAATTTATTAATGTCTGACAATCCTGTTACTGTATAATAACATGCAATTTTTAAATGCATTTCAATTCTTCCACACTTTAAATAATCTATTATTAATTGAAGTAATTCTCTATCTTTAATATGCTGAGCTATTCTAAATTTTAATAAAACCTGTCTGCCTATTTTTAATTTATTAGCTTGAGTAATAGAGACCTGAAAATTACCTTCACCTGAAGTAAATCCTGCTAACCACTCCCCATTTTCTATATTTAATGGATTATTTATTTTAACAGGATAAGCTTCTACATCTGGAAAAGATGATTTTTGTAAAGGACTTAACCCTTTATTACTACTTGCCTTAATTGCAATTAATTTTTTTAATCCTTCATAATTATTATGAGCCTTTAAATTTATTAAATCACTGGCCATTTTAAATAATAAAAAATCTTTCTCTTTTCTAGAGTGTAACTTATAACTTGAAAAATGTGGAATAATTTTCAAAAGAATATCTTCAATTTTATTTACTACATAAATACAAGTTTTATTATTAGTACTGATTTTACCTACATTTCCAAAATAGTGTTGAATACTTTTTAACAAAGATAAGTCTTTAACATGTAGATGTATACAGAATTTTAATCTACTAATCCAACCTATTTTACTTTTATTACTATTAAGAATAGATATATGAAAAGAAGCTTCAGCATCAGAAAACCCAGTGATGAACCAGGGATCTAACTTAAAATGATTTATATTTTCCTTTTTATTATTTTTTACAGGTATCAAATTATCTGATAACAAATGATGTAAAGATGAATGTGTATAAGGTTTAACAATGTTAGAAAAAGTAGACATAGATTGACTAGAGACATATAAGGTATATCCTTTATTTTTTCCTCCTGAGTGTATTGTTACTGTAAGATTGAACTTGTTTTTTAAAATTTCACATAATTGTGAAAGTTCTTTATATGTAAAACAATTAGTAGCTATCTTTGCTCCCTTTTTTAATTTACTCCCATCGTCCATAAACCATATAGCTAAAGCGAGTGGAGTTAAATATTGTTCTATATTATTAGGTATTATTTTAACATATTTACCTTCTGGACACATATAAAACATATCATGAATCCAATTAAAACTAGAAAAAGTATAAGTATTTATACTATAATGAAAATAAATTTCTCCATTTTTTCTAATTCTTTTTTTAAGTTCAGGTTTATTAATATTACAATAACCTCTAGTTGATAAATAAGAATGAAACCACATTAAATATTCTACATTTTTATTTGATTGTTCAAATTTCATTCTAGTCCCTATTCCTCTATTTCTTTTTTCTAAGTGACCATCACCTAATAAAGAACCTATTATTGTGGAAATTATATCTATATTATGAGGTCCTATTCTTTCTAAGGAAGTTATTATTGTTTTATTTATTTGCTTAGATATATGCAACGGTAATGAAAATAAAACAAAATTAAATTCACTAGGACTCCAATATAGATTATTAAGATAATACCATTTAAGGCAATTTAGTTTACCTTCCCAACCTACAAACATTACAAAATAATTAGCACCAGATACTAAAACTAACATAAAGAATGTGAATAATGATAAATAAGAAAAGAATCTTTGGTTGTGGGGATCTTCTGCCATATAATTAGTTGAAAAGATATGAATTAAAGATGAGATATAAAGTACAGGAATAAACATTGATACTGTTAACTGATCAAATAAGAATTCCCATTGTACACTTAATATTTCTGATTCTAACCATGTACTTAAATGAACTGATACAGGAGAACCACATAATCCTACTTCATAAAATGCTAAAGTAGCTAAAATTGAAGATATTATTAGGCAGGTACATGTGATGATATGAGCACCAGTCACACCTATTTTTCTACCTAATAAACCTGAAACAAAACTTCCTAATAAAGGAAAAATTAATATTGATAAATACATTATGTTCTTAAAGAGATATTTCCTCTTAATCTATAAAAAGCAACTAAAATACTTAAACCTATTACTGATTCTGCCCCTGCTATTGATATAATAAAAATACTAAAATTTTGTCCGATAGCATCGTCAAAACTAAATGAACTTATTAACACTAATAAGGTGACAGCTAATAGCATTATTTCTATTGCTATTATCATTAATATAATGTTTTTTCTATTTAGAATAAATCCTAAAACACCAATTAAAAATAAAAATAATGATAAATTCATAAGTTTAAATATTTAGCTTATCCTTTGGGTACTTGTAATATGATAAGAAAATGGAGACTACTCCATTTTATGTTTTATTATTTTATAAATAAGGTTTCAATTTTTCTTTTTTATACCTTTGATTTATTTATAAAATATAATTATATGTTATTATCCTTATTATTTCTAAATATACATAGAATAACATGATATATATAATTTATTTTTTTTAATATATTATTTATTAGTGATAGATATTAGTTTCCACCCCAGTAATATACAGCTATAAATAAGAATAACCATACAACATCTACAAAGTGCCAGTATAAAATACTTGCTTCATATCCAATATGGTGACTATTAGTTAAATGATAATTGATTATTCTAAAGAAACCAACAGTTATAAAGATTGTTCCTATTATTACATGTACAAATTTGTTATCATAATACATTTAATATTATTTCAACAACTTACGCTGTTGTTCAGACTATTTCATCAATAGATTTATCTATTGGAGGGTGTTCGTGGAAAGATTATTGTTTACATAGATACTCACTTTCTAGTCGTTGAACCTTCAAATATTAATCTTTATTTGCATATTCTATCTTCTATTTATAGAAAAACAAAATATGATTATTCTTAAAAACAAAGAAAATTATATTAAAAAAATGTGTATTTAATTAGAATAATTATGTTTAATAAAAGCTTGGCTGCAAATTGTCCCGCAAAAAATTAGGATTTCTATGCAATTAACCCTCTTTTCTGTCAAAATAAATAAAATTGTTAAATTTAAATCTATAAATTTTGTAAATTTGACCGTTAAGTAAATATTTTTTTATAGTATACCTATCTATCTGTAATATTCTACTACATTCACTAATACTTGAAAAAACTAATACATTGTTTAAATGATCAATAGCCGTTATTTTTATTTTATCAGATACTAATTTTAAAGTATTTCTATAAAATCTTAATCCACCATCTTTAATGGTATATGGTGAAGGAATATTAGATAGTATTTGATACTTTTTATTAAAATCTATAAATGGAGTTTTATAAGTTGATAGTCTAAAATTATTCCAATTACTTATTATTTCTCTAGCTAAAGACTCACCTTCCGGTATAGTATGATAACCATAATAATAAACATCAACTAAAGTACAAAAATCATTAAAATCTTTTAATTTCTTACTATTTAATAATTTAGTTTTAGTAAAAAGCGAAACAATGACAATTTTTAAAAAATGGATGTTGTTAAATTCTATTGTGACCACTTGCCTAGAATTATTTTTAGTTTGATATGTATTTATATTACCAAATTGAAAATAGTCTACTATGGCCCTAAATAAGGGTAATTCTTTTACATGATTTTCAAATTTAAAAACAGGTCTATTAAGATGTGCTGAGAATGAGGCATCACCATCAACGAAACCACCTAACCAATATTTATTTAAGTGTGATAGAGCTGGGCTTGCCTCTAAATAGATGGAAGGATTTTTTATCTCATGATAAAACTTTATAATTTCATTTCTTCCACTATCGGTAAGATGACCTTTGTTTTTAATTAAATTTACTGCTTTTTCAAATATTAAAAACTGAAAATATTTAGAACTTTTTAATTGTACTAAATTAAAAACTGGGCAAATAATATTTATTAGTGAAGCTTGATCATTGACAAAAAAATTACATCTGTTTTTCGAAATAGATATTTTTCCACATCCTAATTTTTTTTGTATAAACTTTAAAACTTCTAAATCGTCTATATGAAGACCTATTTGAAAAGTAAGTATTAAACTATTGTATTTATTATCTTGACTTATGTAGTTTCTTAAACTAATATTAAAATTACCTTCAGCATCTACAAAACCAGTAAGCCATTCTAAAAACGGCGTATCTATTTTTTTAATTTCGGAGTGAACTTTTCTAATATATACAGAATTTTTATTATTTATTTTGGTAGGAGCTAATGTTATTAACCCATGTAAACCTGTTGAAGCATAGAATGTTGTTCCAAATACTGAATCTGTTATAGTAAATGTTGCATTAAAATATTCAACATATTGTAAAGCAGTGAAAACAATAGCTAAGATAATAGTTAATAATCCTCCTATTATAGCTTTTTTTCTGTCTCCTTTAATTAGAGCATGGTGTCCATAAGTTATAGTTGATCCACTACTTAATAATAAGAAAGTATTTAATAATGGTATCCCAAATGCTGATAATGCTTCTATTCCTTGTGGTGGCCATACCCCTCCAATTTCTACACTTGGACTTAAACTTGAATGGAAGAATGCCCAGAATACAGATAAGAATGCAAATACTTCACTAACAATGAATAAAATGACTCCTATTGTTAACCCTTTTTGTACTTGAGTAGTGTGACATCCTAAATAAGTTGCTTCTAAAATGATATCCCTAAACCATAATAACATTCCTAAACCTGTTGAAGCTAAACCTACTATAAATGTAAAATCACCATATCCATGCATTGATAATACTGCTCCTACTGTTAAATTTAATAATGAAAAACTAACTAATATAGGCCATGGAGATATAGTTACTAAATGGAATGGAAAACTTTGAAATAAATTTCTATTTATGTTTAATAACATATATTTTTGATTTTTATTAAACTTTTTTATATTTAATAAAATTAATTTTGTCTGTTAGCATTTTAATGATTTGTCAATAATGACTTCATAGAAGATTAATAAATATAAATTATATGATGATAATTCACAATAAAGTTTATATTTATTTTTTAAATTTTAATTTATATGATTGCTTGATTTAGTGTTAATTGATTAACTAACACTAGTTCTTTTATTTTTAAATGACTGCTTTATAAATTTATAGAAATTTTCCAGAAGAGAATATACCAGGTGGATGATTAGGGAAGTATTTATCTATTTGTCCATAGAACCCTAAAAAGATTTAAGGAAGAGAATAATGAAGCAGGGACAGAGAAACCGTTCTTGAAATCATACAAGTTAATGAATATAAGGAAACCTGATAAAGCATTAAAACCTAAACGTATCAAATATTGAACCTAATATTTTGATAGTTTTTCTATCTGAAAAGAATATTAACCCCTTAATAAAAGGTCCAAAGATGTTTTAAATAAAATTTTACTTACTAAACATAGTTTTATAAATAATATTTATATTTTTATTTATTATTATTATGTAACTCTTTACACTTATTCTTCTAGTTACCCTTATACCTAGATAGGTATGGATTAAGATCTATTAAAATTTTTTAGTAAGGATTAGCAAGTATTGGAATCGAACCAGATCTAACAGATGATGAGCAAATTGTGCTAACCTTTACACTATATTGCTTATTAATTTAATGAAAATAAACATTTTAGACTCAAATTTGAAATATAAAATATATGAGTAATTGACCAAATTTAACTATTCTCTGTTGGTCCTTATTGAATAAGTAACATGGAAAAATTTCTAAACTTGAAAAGCCAAAAACTTAATGAACAGTAGCAATGAGTTAATTTACTTTTGCCCATTATGTTTTATTGGTTTAGATTTAGTGAATGTAGAAAATAGTTAAAAGGGTTTATTATCAAATAATTTTTAATTTGATTAATCACTTTAGTTTTAAATCTGATTGATCATAATTAAAATGATTCATTATTATAGGCAGAATAAATTATAATTCAAATAAAATCCCTATTTAAAATAAGTTAAAATTCTATAAAGATAAACACTCATTAAAAACCCTCTTACATTTTGAAGAGTAAATTTAACCCTCATAAAGTAGAGTCCTGATATAAAAAGCGAACAAATAGGGTCCTCTTTTTTTAAGTAATAATAAGATTTTGTCTTAAAAAAAAACAATTAATAACATCCAGTCTATATAATAAATTAGTAATGCTAAACTAAATACTTTACAGCACTTTCATTTGCATCCTATTTAGAAATGTTCTATTTCTTATTCACATTGATTAAAAAGAAAATTAATAAAAATATTAATTAAAAAGATAATCAATAAGATAGTATCCAGGGGATAGCTTCCTGCTTAATATTCATTCAGCGCTTATCTATCATGTTTGTGGCTACCCAACTATGCTTTAATCTTTCTTTAATCTTTTTAATTTTTAAAAAATAGAGTATTACAATTGGTACACTAGAGAAACACAGCCTATTGATCCTTTCGTACTAGAAGGTCTGCCCCCTTTTACTATTTATCCCTCCAGAAGATAGGGACCATACTGACTCACGTCGTATTAAACCCAACTCGCGTAACCTTTTAATCGGCGAACAGCCGAACCCTTCCAAGCTTCTACCCCCGGAGGATAGGTTGAGTCGACATCGCAATATTAGTATACTAAAAATATACCCCCTCTTACCTTTATTATTAATAGGATTGAGAGCTTAATTTTTCAATTAAGATTAGACTATATCTTCATCCAGCATAAGAATACATTTATGTAGCTACTGGATGTTGGCGTGTAGTCGTTGAGGGATTACAAATTTTACAGTTGCTATAACCTAAATAAGTAACTTCCCTGCTGATTACCCAATCATTAAGATTATTACAATTTATTATTTAAAAATAAATGAGTACTTAAAGCTTTAGGGTGTTCCAGCATATAGCCAATTACTATATAAACATTTCTATTTATATTCCCCAATGTATTTAAGGTGCCAAACAGCCGGGACAATGTGTACTCTCACCAGCTATCAGCCTGTTATCCCTAGCGTAACTTTTATCGATTGATCCCCGTCTATTCCATAATATAGCGAAGGGTCACTATGCCCTACTTACGTATCTGTTCGACTTCTAAGTCTTTCAGTTAGGCATGCTTTCCGCCATTACGCCGATTACAACCTTTCACACTGGTTGATTGATTTCCATTCAATTTTCTAGCTATACCTTAAGTTAATAAAAATATAATAAATTATATTCAACATAGTTTATACAGATACTATGAATTTTTAGTTTGTATCTTTTTAAAAAAGATTGCTTATAATAATAAATATCTTTGGATGTACTTTGCTACTTTATCAAAGACGACCGCCCCAGTCAAACTGCCAATTAGCCACCTATCCCTTATAAGCTTGATACCATATAACTCTGTATAACAGAATCTAGATATAATAAACAAAAGAAAATTTTGAGTCATATATGATATATTACTTAAAAAGGTAAATATTAACCCAACCAAAGTCAGAAGGTATTCCATCTTTCGTCAATCGACATCCCTAATTACTATTAACTAAGGTTGTTGTAGATCAATATGATAGCTAACTACAGTAAAGCTGCATAGGGTCTTCCCGTCCACCTGGAGGTAACCCGCATCTGCACGGGTAATTCAATTTCACTGAGCAAGTTGTAGAGACAGTGAGACCATCGTTACACTATTGATACCAGACCACATTTAATGGCCAATTTATTTTGCTACCTTTGGATCCTCATAGTTAAGACCGCTATTAACCAGACTTTCAATCAGTTACAGTTACCCATAACCTCTTTTATGTTAATGGCATTGGGCAAATTTCATCCAGAATACTATGATTTTTGATCATTGCTCTGAATTGTGTTTTTAGTAAACAGTCGGGGCCTCCGATTTTGTGCCACCCTTTAAAGGGTTCCTCTTATCGTCAAACTTATGAGGAGAACTTGCCGAGTTCCTTAACAACTTTTAGCTCTACGCCTTAGTATTCTCTACTTACGAACCTGTGTCGGTTTAGGGTACGGTAGTTAAGAATATATTCTTTTCCTGGTCCCTTTTATTTTATTTTATTTTATTTTAAAAATTTTCAGGACTTTCTAATTCATACTCATCAGACAAAACTTTGGTTTTGTTCCTTAGAGGCCGCATTAACATAAGGTGGTTTAACCTTTCCTTACAACCCTTTCGTATTCGGCGAGAAGTATTATAACTTCTTTTTACGTTACTCATGTCAGCATTCTCTCTTCAGTGACCTAAAAACAATGAAACACTGTTTTATCATCAGTATACTGAATGTTCTACTACCTATATATTGAATATTAATTTTGTTTTTTATTATTCAAAATAAACACGATATCGGTTGATTTTTTGAGACCCGTTAAATTTTTGGTGTAATATTCTGTTGTATAAGGCTGCTACGTTGTTACATTACGTTTATTAAAAGATAGCGACTACCAGGCTCACTTTACAGCTGCATTCAATATATTACTTCCTTCATTTCACTTAAAAATCATTTGGGACCTTGTTTCGTGTTCTCGGCTGTTTCCGTCTTGACTACCCAACTTCGCATGAGCAGTCTGAATATCTAACATCAATTTATGTCATTCCGAGATTCTCTTCCATTGGTAAGATTTTCGACGTCCCCGCAACCTAAACTTTTCTTTTTAAAAAAGAAATAGTTGGGAACTCAGTGCTGTACCACCATAAATTTTGTTTAGATGTCATACTTACATATGTTTCGTAGAAAACCAGCTATCACTAGGTCAGATTGGCATTTCACCGCTTCCTAAAACTCTTCGGAGAATTTTGCTACATTCACCCGTTCGATCCATTATAATCTGGTCTTAGGAAGATCACCTAGCTTCGGGTCTAATAGAAGTAACTCACCCATCACTATTAACCTAGAAAATATTTAACTTCTTAGCCTTATGACTATGAAGGATATCCTATTCTTAATATCTATGAAACTAAGAATACTTTTAGCTAGTTAGTGTGGTCGCTTTCACTAAGGCTTTGAACCTTGCTACTCCTATTAACTTGCTGACCCATTATGCAAAAGGTACGCCGTTATTTATAATCATAAATTTCGACTGCTTATAGAGTTACTAATTCAACTATTTCATTTATGTCTAAAAATACATAACTTTTTCAAACTTTCCCTCACGGTACTTTTCACTATCGCTAAATTTATAAATACTTAGCCTTAGAGGATGGTTCCCCTATATTCCGACAAGTTCACTCTCGTCGTACTCATTATTTAAATAAATTTTAATTTAATAATACTTATTTAAACATTAATTTTAAAAAGATTTAACATACAGGACTATTTTACCTTCTTTGGTTTCTGGTGTGTATTTTTGTTAAATTTATTTTATTTAAAGGCTGGTCCGATTTCACTCGCCATTACTTTCGGAGTCTCGGTTGATTTCCTTTCCTTTCCCTAATGAAATGTTTTACTTCGGGAAGTTTAAATATAAAGGTTTCCCTTAGGATCGCCTACATTCTTTGTCAACATTAAATAAATCTAATGAAACTTGATCACCTTTCAGTGAATTGTGGCTTTTGGACTTGTGCCCTCCTTTTTTATAAATTTGCTAGTTTTTCCTTAATAACCCCTTTGAATTACTGTTTGATGTTATTACTATATTGTCAACGATACTTTTATCCCTTACTTTTATTAAAAGAATAAAGAAACAGAGAAGGTAGACTGTTAACACCACAACCAAAATAAAAAAACCTTTTATTATTAATATCCCTCAAAATTTTAATACTAGTTATAATAAAGATTTATTCTCTGAATTTAATTTTAATCTTGTTTCATTAGATAAAAAAGATTTACCTCCAATTATTATTGATCTTAAGAGTTTTATTAATAGTAGAACTGTTACTAATTATTCAGATCTTACGGATAAAGTAAATAGCTTTAATAAAAAAAATTGATGAAAAATTATTAAATGTTTTTACTTCTTAAATTTTTAGTTTCCCCCTTTATACTTAAATTTATATAAAAGGAAAGATTGTTTAACGGTATTTTCGGTTTTTTTTTAATTTAAAGCAGAACGAGTAAAAATCTTAAAATATAAAATAAAATGGAAAATTTACACCACAATATCTTAGAAGCAATAGCTGTCGTAGTCCCCCTATTTGTGATAGGATTCGGGGCAGCTGGGTATCTAGCCTATAGAGCTTATTTTTGGACGCCTATCGAAGATGAAGAAGCAGTAATCATGGATGTTGTTAACAGTTAACAGTAATGTATTCTCTTATGATTTGTTAATTAATTTTTTAAATTTAGGAATTGTTACGCAAATGATTGTTATTTTAACCTTAATTTTTATAACCTTTTTAGTTATGCCGATTCCGTTTTCATCATAAATGAATTTTCTCTTATTTTCAGTGATCATTAATTTATAAACCTGAGATTTAATTGTAATATTTGAAGTGGATAGATCCCTAAACCATTTATCATGATTTAAATCTAAAGAGATATTGTTTTTATTTAATAAACTTTTAAAATCATCAAAATTAATAGTTTTTGCATTTTTATAACCTTTTACTTTAGCAATAATCTTATCATCTGTTGTAATACCCATATATAATTTGGGTCCAAGCATAACTACTTCTTTAAAAATATATTCTAATTTAAATTTACCAAGTTCGTTACCTAATAATTCAACAGGTAAATCCCCATCAATAAAACCAGAATCAGTATCAGAATAATATAAGTTAAAGTTAAATTTATTTTTTTTAAAAATATTAGTCATAGCAACCCTAGAATAAGCAGTAACTGCTGAAGCTATAGCTACACAAACTTTATGATCAGCTTCATTATTTTTTTCTAAGTCTATATAGTTTACAAAAAAACCAATATCTCCAAGATCTAGAAAATCTTCAATATCATAATTACTAGTTTCTGTTAATTTAAAAAAATCTTCTTTAGTTACAAATTTTTGGATATTGTTTATTAATCTCATTCCGAATCTACCATATAAACTATTCATAATTAATTTACAAACAAGATTCATAGGATCACTTTTAGAATATTCTTGTCTTAATTTAAATAAATCATCAACAAATTCTTTAAATATATAATCATTTTTAAAATAATAACCATTTTTAATTGTAATATCATAATGTTCTAATGAATTATAATATTCACAGCAATGTATTTTCATTTCAAATTTACCATTTAAAGATACTGTTCTTAAGCTTCCATTAATTTTATGATGAATTTGTAGGTAAGGAATTTTTAAATCTTGTTTAGTATTAACAATAGAATCAGCAATCCAATAAGTATTTTCTTTGTCTAAGATTGTAATATCACCTTCAAAGATGTGAATAGGCCCTACAGGATATTTATTACTAGTCATTTGACTTGGGTAAAGAGCTGTACCATCATAAACTCTAATGTTTTTACCATAAGGGATATACATATCCGTAAAACCGCCGGTGTAAGAATCTTTAACCCAGGTAAAAACTTTACCTGAAGTTATTGGTATACAATTTTCTTTAAGATAATCTTTTCTAAAAATACCATAAGATAAACTTGATATTGTTGGATAGTTTTCAATATTTAATTCCCAATGTTTATACACTAATTTTCTGAATTTAATTAAAATTTGATGTAAAACAACACAATCATTTTCGCAATATTTTGTAACTAATATTTTCCATTGATCAAAATCATTTACTAGTAGAATATCTTTAGAATAATGCGAATAATCATTCTGAGCATATTTTTTATGATCATCTTTAAGATTAACATCTAATAAGACAGGTTCAATTATTTTTTTATTGGTTTTAAAAGTTTCACCTAAAGTTTTTAATGAAGCAGTTAGCATTAAATAAGAATCTCTAAAAGTTAATGAAACACCTTTATCATTTTTAATCTCAATAGAGATAACATTCCAATCTTTAAAAATAGGTTTAACTTTATAACCATCAAACATCCATAATTTAGCTAAAAATTTAAAAAGGAATATTAAATCAAATTTACTTAAATTGTGAGCGTAAACAGTATAACCTCTATATTTTCTTCTTAGTAAAGCATTAAATAGTTCTTCTGGAGACTCATTGAAAAATGATTTTTTAATTTTACCATCATAAAAAGAATAACAATAAGGAGTTAATAAACCTAAACTATTTTTAATAGTTTCAATATCTATAGTAATGAACTTAGCTTTTTTTCTTGCTTCTTTTTTAATTTTAGGTAAATATTTAGTATTCAATTTTTTGGTTTTTAAAACAATTTCATTTTTAATAGTTTCAATATAGTAATCAATATTATCTAATGATCTAACAAAAGTTTTATCTGAATAATATTTATCTGTTATTGTTAATAATTTAATTTTACCTTTATAAATGGCAATAGTTGAAGATCCATCCTTATTAATAGTTATATTAAAAACATTCTTATCGGTCATTATAATGTATTTTTCATTCTGAAAATTAAGTAAAACTTTACCCCAAGTTAGATAATCTCTATTTAGAGGTAAGTAAACTGTTATTGTACTATTACCGAATTTTTCTAAAGTAGGTTTAGGTTCAATTTTTAATTCAGACCATTTATCAATGTATAGTTTTTCTTTGTCTTTACTAATTGGAAAATAATCAAAAATAATATTGGTAAATATAGAATCAAGATAATCATTAGATTTTAAAGATAAATGGGCAATACAGAATTCATAGTATTTGTCTTTAAGCTCTTTACTTAGAACAATACCTTTATGTAATGTAACCATTCTTCCGTCTTCTTGAAATTGTAATCTTAATAAAACAAAATATTTTCTATTTTCTATTAAATCATTGAAAAAAAGATTAATAACATTTTTTAATGAATGATCGGATAATAACTTATTATTTATTAAATATGTACTACTACTAAAACCTGATTCTGCTATAATTCTATTTTTTAACATGAAATTTATTTATAAATTTATAAAAATATTACTCTCGTTCAAAATTATTTTGAAATTTTGAAAATTCCGGAGATATTTTCATATTCTTTTATTTATTTTACTAAAATAAGAAAATTTTTAAAAAGAATAATTTTATTTTTAATGGGGGAAGTATCATCCTACCAAGGGTTAATTCCAGGAACAGGAACACTTTCAGCAAATTCATCGTAAGGAGGAAGCGTAGGTGAAGGAATATTTGAAGGTAATTGAATATCAGATGAAATTGATGGTGTTCTAACGATAGGATCAATTGATGGTGGAGATTTTAAAAAACTAGAAACCCATGAACTGAAGTTATTAGATTGATTGTTTATAAATTCTATATATGTATTTACAGCAGGAAATTTTGAGATAAAATCATGGAAATAATAATCAGAAAGTACTAATGATACAGTTATTCCTGTTAATCCTAAAATGACTATTCCAAAAATGGCATATGCATTTAAATGATCTTCTTTAATAGAAACTCCTTTTTCTGGGTAAAATTTAAAATTACTATGGTTTTCCACGAATGTTAAAATATAATCAGAAAAATCTTTTAAATAAGAAATTGCTGATAATGATTCTGAAAAAAGAATACCTATAGAAGATAATACTAAGCCAAATAAAAATTTAGCTATATAAAAAGAAATTGAATTAAAACATGTAACAACCAAACCTAATATATACCATTTAAAATTCTTATTAATAATTGAAGAAAAAGATAAACAATCTCTCCAATTAGATGTTAATGTATTATGAATAATGGTAGCAATTGATGGATTTAATCTACTATTCAATAGAATAGAATTTAATGAACCATTTAATCTAATTTGTCTGTTAACATCAAATAAAACTCTTAATGTTGGTATAAATCCATGATTTCTAACTAATTGTCTAGATACTGTAAAAAGATTAATTGCTATGCTAGTAAAAATAAGTGGTAAATTTACTTTTTTTACTACAATTCTTATAATCACTGAGGATAAGTGGTAAATTGGATTAAACATCATTTTATAAAAAATTTTTTTTTTGTAAGTCTATTATCATTAAAATCCGTGTTAGCTCTACTAGGGCTAAGATACCAGGCTGATAATATTTCTTTTATTCTTATATTTTTTTTTTAATAGTAGCTAATTTAGAAAGACTGCATAAATGATCGTAATAGCATTTATTTTCATTGAAATTAAATTTTTTAAAATTTAGAATTTATTTTTATGTTTTAGAATTAATTTTAAAAGAATAGATTAGCTACGGATATTTTCTAATTTATTTTAAATAAAAAAAGAACGATAGTTTAAAACTATAAAATAAAACAAATAACTATGAAAAAATATATAAAAAAAAATATACCTTTACATGATAAAAAAAATAAAGAATATATGGATTCTAAAGGTAATGTTGCTGTATTAAATTATTTAATTAATAACAAACAATCTCAAAATTTATTAGGAACAATAATTGGTTTTAAGAAGGGTTGGAGAAAAAATAGAAGTAATGATGAATATTATTCATTCCTTCTTTATTATAGTCATGAAACCGGAAGAATTGAAAGATATTTATACAATAGTGGAACAAAAACTCCTTTATCATTTGAATTTATAAGCGATACAAATAATACTTATTATTCTCCTTTATCAGCAAGAGCTGATGACAATAAAGTTATTATTTCTAAAACTGAATTAGAAAAATATCTTAATCCCAAAAGTGTTAATATTCAAAATTTATATAATAAATATCCATTAAAAACATTAAATTTTAAATTATTAACAGACGGTAAATTAAATAAGGATTTTTTTAATATGTTTATAATTGAATTATTAAGAGACTATCTTATTTTTTTTACTTCATTCAGAACTCAAAATATGAATTTTTTAAGAACTTTCACTAAACCATATTTTGATATTTCTCCAATTGAATACTTAAAAGATTATAAATTAGGTTGTGGCCAACCTGATTATGTTATAATAGAAGAAGAACTTAGACTTTTTCTTAAAGATAAAACTAATAATATTGATATTGAAAGAGCTATTGAAGTAGCTAAAATAAAAGTTGAACCTATCAATGCAACTAAATTTATTGATTATAGTATTGGTTTACCTTCTAATATGAAAAAACAGTTTCTTATTAATGTCCCAAAAAATTTTAATACTAAATACAATCAAGATTTATTTAGTAACTTCAATTTTAATCTAGTTTCTCTAGAAAAAAAAGATTTACCACAATGTATTGTTGATTTAAAATCATATATTAATGAGTAAATAAAAGAAAAAAATCTATTATTACTCTTCTACTCTTCTAGCACCTGCTAAATATTTTATTTAGGATTCATTCCCCCTTGCCCCCCCTCCGGGAGGGAGGGATTAATGAGTTTACATGAGAAATTAAAAATAAAAAGGTATCAAATCCTACTTCCCTAGTTTAAGACTTAAATGAAATAAACAATAACATTTTTATATGGAAATAAATATATTTGTTATATTTTAAAGATAAAAGTATCTTTCCATTAAAATATTATTTAATAAAAATTAATACTCTTAATTAAGTAATATACATAATTAACTATTTTATTATACTATAAATAAATCCTATTTACAGTTACCTACTTTATTTTATAGTAACAATATAAATTTTTAAATAAAATAAAATAAAATAAATTAATTAAAATTAAACCAAAAATTGATAATAAAATAAATAAACACACAATATGTTATTAAATACAAACCATTTAATGGTAAATTCACCATTAGAACAATTTGAAG
Source organism: Polyporus tsugae (assembly GCA_024305745.1). NCBI lineage: Eukaryota > Fungi > Basidiomycota > Agaricomycetes > Polyporales > Polyporaceae > Polyporus > Polyporus tsugae. The sequence goes on from JAHRBS010000017.1 coordinate 32,974, forward strand.
TTACTAATTTAATAGGAATAAATGCACCTATATTAGGATATTTAAATATAACTTTAACTAATTTAGGGTTATACTCTTTATTAGTTTCATTTTTAATAATTGGAATACATTTTGCTGGTAATAATGAAGTTAAATTAGTACCAAGTAAATGGTCAATTGTTTTAGAAAGTTTATATGCTAGTATCCATTCAATGGTAAGAGAACAATTAGGAAAAGAAGTATACTTACCATTTATTTACTCAATCTTCTTTTTCATCTTAATAGCTAATTTGACTGGTAATATACCTTATTCATTTACTATTACTACTTCGATTATAGTAAGTATTGGTTTCTCTTTCACTATTTTAATAGCAGTAACTATTTTAGGTTTAAGTATTCATAAATTACACTTTTTTTCATATTTTGTACCTTCTGGAACACCTTTAGCTTTAGTACCTTTATTAGTATTAATTGAATTAACTAGTTATTTAGCTAGAGCTTTCTCTTTAGGTATCAGATTATTTGCTAATGTAGTGGCAGGTCATACTTTAATGAAAATATTATCTACATTTTTATTCAAAATGTTCAATGCTGGAGTACTAGTTGCTATTGTAACTTTAATACCATTTACTCTATTCTTAGCAATATGCGGACTTGAATTAGCAGTATCTGTAATACAAGCCTATGTATTTACTATTTTAACTTGTTCTTATATTAAAGATGTAACATTTTTGCATTAATCTTAATACTGTGTTCTGTGTTTATATACATTATTAACCCTCTAATAAAATACTATATATGTATAATTTTAAATATAAACAAAGTTAAAGAAGGGCAAAGGTAAAGTATATAATTGTACTAATAAATATAAATATAAATATAATATTTCCCCTTTAATCATGTCTAGTGCTTCTCATAATAACAAATCTAATTTTAATACTTCTGTTAATAGACTTCAATACTTACGTTTATCTACTCTCCCTATTAATAGTAAAGAAATATTGGATAATTATACAAAGGATAAACTACCAATAAAACTATTAAATTCTTTATACTTTTTCTCCATGGTTTATAGTAGGTGAAGCAGAGGGTAATTTTGATAGTGTAATAAATCAAAATCCTAAAGTGTTACCTAAATTTAGACTTGGATTAACCTCTAAATGTTTAGATATTGTACTTTTATGTGCAATTAAATTTTTAGAGGTTATGGTTCTTTTTATTTAAGAAAAGAAACTGGAGTTTTTACTTTAGAAGTCTCAAGTCAAGAAACAATAAAAAAATAAAATGATACCTTTATTTGATATTTATCCTTTAAAGGGTACAAGATACTATGATTATCTAAATTGGAGAGATAGTTTTATAGACTTTCAATTAAATAAAGATTTAAATACTAGAATCGATTTAATAAAAAGAATTAAATATAAAAAATCTATTTTTTAATAATCTAAAATCAGAAATTAAATTACCTTTCGCACACCTTAATAATATTAACAGCCATTTTGTATCTGGAGACGGTTCTTTTTAAGTTACTACAGGTCCTTACAGTTTTCACACAGGGTTTAGGCAAACAGTCTTTTTAATTCTTAAGTCAACTTATCCGTAATAAATTATTATTAGAATATATTACTTTGCAATTTAATGTAGGATACCTATGAAGTAGTAAACCTAGACCAGATGAAACAGATTATAGAGTTTAAAAAAAGATGGATTAATAAAAGTTATTATACCATTCTTTGAATCTTATCCTACGCTTTCTTATTTTAAAGGGAATATTTATAAAACATTAAATAAATTATATAATAACTTAAGATTAAGAAATAATGAAATATGTATATAACCCAAATAAAGTTAATCTTTTTATTAAGTAATCATTTTTTTGCTTAAAAGAAGCTAAGTTTAATTTATATATGTATACTTATATCTTATTTGAGGAATAGTTTTCATTGGTAAGTTAAAACGATTGCTAATTGTTCGGGTAATACCCTTGGAGGTTCGACTCCTCTCTATTCCGATTTACTTGTTTATACTCTAATATTTTAAATACATCAAAAGATATATAATCTAATGATCAATAAATGATAAAAACAAGGAGTAATGATCTTTTTAAGTATCTTAATTTTAATAGTGGCAATTGCCCTTCCATCCATTAATCAAAATATAAGAAGTATCTTATATGTAAGAATATCTTCTATAATATTTATTTATGCCGGAGCATTAGCTTTTAATGCTTTCTATATTCAGTCAATTGGATCAGGTATAGGTATATATAGTGGATTATTCCAAGTCACATCCATCAGTCAATTATTAGAAGTAAGCGACCAAGCATTAATACTATCCTCATTATTTTTTAGTCGGAATCAAAACATAAATAAAACACTATGAAGTAGAGTTTGGGGTGGAGTCAAAGCAGGTTGGGGTATAGCTATTTTACCCGACCATATCACCAGACTGGATAATTCTCTATCTGTTAAAATATTTAAAACGATAGGCGGTGCAAGTGTTTTTATTATTATAAGTGGAATAGGTTCTAAATTAAATAAAATATGTTTATATTTAATATTTTTTCTTTCAATTTTATATATAATTTATAGATTAATGATTAGTTTTTATGCTATAAAACATTGGTTACATAATTTAAGATCCGGTAAATTTATAGTAAGAAACTCTCCTTTAGATTTAATAGGAACTATTTTAAAGGGGAGTGTAGCTACTATAAAAACTGCTACAAGATTCACAGTGGGTACAGGTATGACTTTTGCCCTCTGTTACGAGCTGGACGAAATCTTAGTAAATGAAGGGAAACAACCTTACTTTGTTCCAAGGATGAGAGATCTTATTAAACAATCTGGTATGGAAGCCCAGGCTAAAACCTTTTTAGACAAACTAGGTATAAAAGATAGTCTAAAAGATTTAAAATCAGAAAAAATAGATTCTTTTTATGATGAATTGTCTGATGAAGACAAAGCAACTTTAGAGTCAGTATCAGGAGTCAAGTGGGAAGACTTTTTAAAAGCACGTAGGACAGCAATGGAACTTAAAAAAGGTATTAACCCATCTAATGTTAGTGTTACTTCTTTATTTGATGGAGAAGATCCCTTTAACAAAAAAAAATAACCCTAATTATTAAGCAGGTCATACTTTAATGCTTTGTACATTCTTATTCAAAATGTTTAATGCTAGTTTCATAGTAGCTGTCTTAACTTTAATCCCATTTACTTTATTCTTAACTATTATGACTTTAGAATTAGCTGTTTCAGTAATACAAGATTATGTATTTACAATCTTAACATGTTCTTACATTAAAGATTCAATTAACTTACATTAATCATGAATAATATTGGGTATATTAATTATTACCCCCTTCCCTATAAATATTTAAGAATAAATGATACTAGTCATTTTAAATGTTTACAATTCTTTTTTTACTAAAGCTCCTATTCAAAACCCTATCTTGGTTAATGCTACATTAATAATTAAAATTTTATTTAAAGTTAAATTGAATTGTAGCAATTCCATTACATATTTTTAATTTTTCTATAAGAAATAGATATTTATTATTTTATTGGGTATTTTACTAATGATAATTTGTAAGCTTCATATAAACCCTCCCGCTAGGGCATGTATACATTAGGCCCTTCAGACTCATATTCATAACCATCCTCAATATTAACATTTTTAACATATTCATAGAATTCAGGTTCACTTATTAATTTTCCAACCATAATTAAATCTTTGTTTAATTCACTATTCAAAACTTCTAAATTTATTACTTTCTCTTGAATTTCAGAATATTTTAAATCACTGGAAATTAAATCTTTAGCTTCCAGTTCATCTCTTAATACTGCTAACCTATCTGAAGTTTCTTCATTAACACACACAGAACTTTCGACTTTATCTTCTAAACTTTCAATTTTGTTAGATAAAGAGTCAACTTTTTCATTTAGTTGTTTAATTTTAATATTAATACGTCAAATCTACTCATTAGTTTAATTATTTTCATAGAATTAATAATAGATATTTTTTTATTATCTTTTTTAATGTTTTTACGTAGATATCATAAGTTTATATATCTACTTCATTTCATTTATATTCTTTATTACCTAGTAATAATAGTAATAATAGTAATAAGTATACTATACTTTTGAACACAATGTATAAACAGAATGTTTTTAAAATCATAACATTTACTTAGATTAATATTAAAATAGATATTACCCTAATTTAGCCATTATACCTGCACTAAATTATCATTAAAGGATAGCAAAAACTTATTAGTACTCTATTAAAAACTAATTTTAATTACTTTTATTATACCCCCTCTTCTTCCTATTTCTATTAAAAGGGGGGAGTAGTCTTTTACCTTCCCTTCTTTTTACAGGTAAATAAGTAAAATATAATTAGAAAAAGGGTAGAAATTTTTAATAGAATATAAAATATCTATTCTTAAACGAAAATAAAAATATAAAAATGTATAACAAAATTAAAATTATATTTATGGTAGTTATAATGATTATAAGTATGAACTTGATTATAGTAAAGTATATAATTTTACCGTTTTGCAAGTAATTATACTATTGGTATTTCCTAGCTTATTACTATTAAATTTTGTTACTAGTACAACTGTATTCACCATTTTAGGTTTTGGTAAAACTATTTATTGTCAACCGGATGATGGTTCACCGGGTAATTTTAAATCTAATTTACAAACTAATTTTAAAACTAATGTACAAACTAATACCCAACAAAATACTCAGAGTACTTTACAGCCTCAGCCTCAGCCTAATAGTAATACCCAACAAAATACTCAGATCAATCAACAACAAGGTACACGCCCAGTATTTAATGGGTACATGGGTAATTCCCCCTTCATAGATAGAGACATTTTCTTTCGATATAAAAATACATTTTATGGGAATAGTATAGGTTATATTAACTATAAGTACGAAAATGATTCAATTTGGGATAATGTTAATTACCTAAAATTTTTGAGAATTAGTCATTTTATACAACCTGATTTACTGGACAGACAAATTGATGCTGTAGTAGCAAAAGCAAAAGCCACATCAGCCTTTAATACTTATCTAATAAGTGACGATTACCAGCCTATATTACACCATATCAATAAAATTGATAAACTATACGGATACCCTATTCTATTTAACGGTATTTATGATGTTTCCATCTATGGAAATGGGCTTGTTTATCAACCATTAGCACGAGAAAGTAAAATTGGGAACATGCTAGAATTGTATTACTTTATTAAAAATGATGCATCTTTTAGTCCACTTGAATAGAAGAAATCTATTAATAAACACAGAACTTTTAATACATCGATGTAGTGGTGGAAGGCTTATAATTAATAACAGGTCAAACTTATTTGAACAGTTGAATGGGTTAGTAACTACTCATTTATCTACGAATAACTTATTGGTTGAAAGTAATGATGGTTCAATTAGTTCTACTAGTCCTGTAATTATTGTGGATGGTTTTGGCCTTAAGGTAATTGTTTCTGCTTATTATGAAAGTGTATGGGATAGAGTTGTCCCTATTAACAAATTTGCAGTATGTGACAGTGATTCACAACTTATAACTTATCTTAATAAAAGTAAAAGTGAATGGCTACAAGAATGGAGATTGTATTCACTTAATCCTTTAACTAATACATTAATAAGAAATGATGCTACAATCTTTTGTGATACTATGTTCACTGGGATTAGTCATCTCTATTCTGATATAAGATTTAATAGAGAGTTAGGAATAAGAATGGGTCAAGTATTGGTACTTTATCAGGGTATTGGGTCTCCAAGGCTTAATGTTTATTTATATCACCCTTGTGAATTGGAAATGTTCAAAAAAAGAACAGCCTTAAATTTAGGAAACTATACCTATGACAGTAGATTAGAAATAACCATAGATAGATTTATGGAAAGAAACCGTGGCCCTTATTAAATAACCCCCTTCTAAGTGTTTAAATTTTTATAATCTTCACCCTTTACTAGTAGATGATAGATACACTAGTTCTTTAACAAATTTAGTTAAAGTTAAAGGGGGTAAATCTATTCTATATATAAAATATATACTTTATACATTAAATATCTACAATGAACAAATGGCTTAATTATGTAACCCCTATAAACAATAATATAGTTACCAACGGTCTATTATTAAGAATGTTAGCTAAATTTAGAAGGGAAGTACTAAGAGAAGATCATATTAGTCCTTCTATTATGTTACAATTAAAAATACGAATTAGAAAAGAGGGTTATAGAAGTATCAGTGCTTGTCACTATATTAGAAAAAGTTCTTTTATAGACTTGATACCGGATTTTCTTTTAGGTGTTGAAATTGTGAATGAAATTTACATACGTGATAATGAAAACATTGTAATCGAAGCTTTCGAATTAAGTTATAAATTCTCTAGTATAGTATTAGTCAAAGATAAAATAAATAGAAATCCTCGTACCGTTACTGAAAGATTACCTACTATTCTTATTGGTGGTTTCAATTTACCTAGGTCTATGGATTTAAGTGAATGGGGGAAAGTACATTATATGAATAATGAACAGGAAGCCATTGTATATAAATACAAAAGTCAAGCAGTTTATTATGTTAAAATAGAAGAGTATAAATACCGAGTAGAGTTAAAATACGGAGACAGGGTAGTATTAAAATTTACAGATGAGTTATTGAATCCCGGTAACTTAACTGAATTCAAAAGAACCGTAAAAAGACACACTTATTATTTCTGTGACGGTGATATAGTTTACCATAGTCAAACCTTCAAAAAAAATTATATTAAACCAATAAAACAGGTAATTAAAATAAATGAAAAGTTTATTACAATGGATTTAGAAACCAAAGTAGTAGAAGGTAAATTAGTACCCTATGCCGTAAGTATTTATGATGGGAAAGAAAGTAAATTCTTTTTCTTAAGTGATTATAAAGACTCTTATGACTTATTAAGAAATGCCTTAATATCCTTAATGCTTAGAAAATATAATGGTCATATTGTTTACTTACATAACTTCAGTCACTTTGATGGTATCTTCTTAATCAGAGTAATAAGTGATTTAAGTAATAAAGTTAAATTGTTAAAAACAAAACAACAAAAAATTGTTAATGTACAATTATTCTTTAGTGAATATTCAATTAACTTTAGAGACTCTAATTTACTTTTTAATGCATCTCTGGATGCTTTAGCTAAAACGTATAATGTTGGTGAAAAAGATATATTTCCTTATGATTTTATTAATGAGGTATCTTTAGATTACGAAGGAGAAGTTCCAGATAAAATTTATTTCTCTAAAAAAGTAAGTGATAAAAATTATGAAAATTATAAAAATAGATTTAAAAGTAAAAAATGGAACCTAAAAAATGAAACTGAGTTATATTGTGTGAATGATGCTTATGTTTTATTTGAAGTTATTAAAGTTTTCAATTTAGAGATATTTAATACATTTAGATTAAATTTAAACAGATTTCCTACAATTTCTTCATTAGCATTTGGTATCCTAAAAAGTAATTTCCTTACAGAAGATACTATCTGTATCTTAGATGGGACCATATTTGATTATATCCAATCTGGGTACAGAGGTGGATATGTAGAAGTATTTAAACCTTACGGTCAAGATATTACTGGGTATGAAGTCAGATCTTTGTATCCTTTTATTATGGGGTTTACACCTATGCCAATAGGACAACCTACTGCCTTCAAAGGTGATATCTTAAGAGCATACCCTGAAATTTTACACGATGATAGTAAATATCTGTTCTTAAAATTAGAAGTTGAGTGCCCATCTACTATGGAAAAACCATTCTTACTACACAGATTAAGAAAAGGTCAAGTATGGCATACAGTAGCACCAACTGGTAAATGGACAGGTATTTATACAGGAGTAGAATATCGAAGAGCATTAGAATTAGGATATAAATTAAAAATAATAGATGGTCTTATGTTCAATGCAAAATTCATATTCCGAGAATACGTATCTGCCTTATATGACATTAAACTTAATAGTGAGAAAGGTAGTCCTCGGTACATTATAGCCAAATTACTTTTAAACAGTTTATATGGTCGATTTGCAATAGATCCTAACCTTTACAAACATAATTTAATATCAGAAGCTCAATTGGATGAATATGCTTTAAACTACAAAATAGAGGATATTGATTCACTAGGAAATGGTAAACTTTTAATAAGATATTTCGATGAGAAGGTAGTAGACTATAAACCAGAATATCAAATGATGAGTACTAGTATAGCAATCTCTGCTGCTATTACAGCTGGTGCAAGAACCTATATGAATTATTTCTTATTGAACTATGATGTTTATTATACTGATACCGATTCCGCTTATATTAAAGGTAAATTAGATCCTAAGTTTGTAGGTGATGTCATTGGTCAATTTAAATTAGAAGGAGTATTCGATGAGGTAGTGTTCCTTGCACCTAAAGTAAGAGGAAGTACCAATTCTTTTGGAGAAGAAACAAGAGTTAAGGGACTTAAAAGTCCAGTTACTTTTAATCAACTAAAATCACTTTTATATAAAAACCAAAGTCTTGAAATAAACCAAGATAAATTCTATGGAAATATCGGAGAGGGTTCAATCTCAATTAAAAATGAGATATATACCGTAATGGTTACTGAAAATAAGAGAGAATTAATCTTTGATGAATCAGGAAGATTTGTGGGTACAAAACCCTTTCATATTGATGAAACTCTTAAAAATAATTAGTCTATAAAAAACCCCCTACTATTCTTAAGTTAATAAAAAATAAAAAGGAAGCAAATTTATGCTTCCTTTTTATTTTTATTTTTATATTAAGGGGGTAATGATCTAATTTATCATGTATACAGAATCCTTAACTAGATTAATATCAAACCCTCCTATTGACGGGGGATTAGGTATAATTATTCTTTTTTTACCATTTTGGACAAAGAAGATTTTGTATTCCTGATCAAAGGTTACTGGGTAACCAGCTTCCATTAACCGACGTAAGTTTTTTTCATGGAAATTATTAATAAATTCTCCATCTGAGTATAACTCAGCAAACTCACATTTAACTATTTCCCGTAGAATATTTGAATTATTAGGATGAGTACCAAAACAATCGTGCACTGTAATTAAAGATTTTTCGATCATTTGTGCAAAATTAATGATCACCTTCATTAGGTGATTAGCAACTAGTGAGTGGATAATATTAGGTATAATTGCATTAGTTTGTTTCTGTTTATCTAAATCAGTTTTAGAATACTGTCTCAATATTGATACTTTATTGTTTAATCTTAATTTTCTTTTTAATACTGTTTTAAGGTATCTTTGATGTTCCTCTACTCCAGTTGGTGTACTTCATTCAATATCTAAGTCAAATTCGTTCATTACCTTAGACATTTTAAAATATACTCATAAAATTTCTCAATTAAAGGATATCTTTGAAATAGCTTATCGTTAATTATACGACTTATCATTCTTAAGTCACTTTCATTGATTGTACAAAATTGATGTTTTGTTATAGTAGGCACATTAGTAAAGTATTTTACTCCTTTTACAACTACTTTTTTAAAGTGTTCTTGTAACTGTTCGAAGATACCTTCAATGGTAACATTGTAAGTTTTAGTTATTATTGGTTTCTTTAGAATGTTTCTAGGTAGGTCTACTTCTAATAGGTTAGTATACTTAGGATTTTCTAAACCTATTCTTCTAATTTCATTGTTAATTGGTATTGCTAATTTCTGGTAAATGTCAGATACATTATCTTGTTCAGATTGTGGAGTTAAATTAACTTCCTGTCCTAAAGACTCATCTTTCATTAAACCGGCTAGATGTTGAATACCCGAACAAGTACAATCGAAGAATACTGGTATTTTTACTTTATAACTAGGGTCTTTTTCTAGTTCCCTCATTAATAAACATAATGCCGTAAACTTAAACTTTTCTTCTGCTCCTAAGATAAATTCAGGATCCATATCTAAGATTTTACTTTTATTTTGAATAGTCCATTCTACTCTTTTATCATAATTTAATTTACTGATACCTTGTTCTCCATAAACATTAGCAATATAAATGTATAAATTTCTTAGGCCTTCTTGGGTTAAAGATTCCCCATCTGAGAACTGGATCATAGCTACCGGTAAATCACTACCTTGGTAATTCAAATAATAAGAATCAGTATAGATTCTACCTCTAAAATCAGGTCTTAAGGGTATATAGAAGGTTTTATTTCTAAGTAGAAATGCTTCGGCTAATACCATATCAAAAGGTTTATCATGAGATTTAGCATAAGGTTTTTCTTCTTCCTCTTTGGGGAATAAATAATCTCCTCGACCTTCAAAAAGATAATCGTATACTAAGTCATTTATTTCAAACTCTACCTTACTCATTATATTTATACTTCTGTATAACATTTCTTTATTTAGGGTACAGTGAGCTGAATTAGGTGAACTTCTTATTAAAGGACTTTGAATATATGAATTGGTCAGGTAACCACCGTAAGTTTTATCACCCCAATCTTTTGGTGGACATACCATAGGCATAGATAATGGACTAATTAAAACATTCGATCTAATTTCTTCTAATTTACCTTCATTAAATTTAATTGTAGCACTTTCTCCTTTTAAATATCCTAACTTAACATTAAAATCTCTATCAAATATTCTATGAGGTTCCATCATAAGAATACTTAGAAAATAGTCTCCAATTCTTAGAATATCATCATCATTAATTTTTAGAGATTCTAAAAAGGTATCAAAAGACTGATAATCACTATTTTCCATGTCAACTTTCCCTTGTTTTAAGTACTTATTTCTTTCTTGGATAAATGTATGACTTAGTATATTTGAACCTATCTTTGATATGGTAGAGGTATAAGTTTTATCTTGTCTTACACAATTTCTGGTTACTAGGTAAGTAATCATAAGCATTAGATTATAATCAATATCCTTAGCTAACTTAGGGAAATGTTTATAGATCAAATCTGGTCTTTTGCTAGACACATTTTACTCATTAATCAGTTCTACAGTTTTAGTTACTGCTGATAATAGACTCATATTAGATGTATTAGTTTTTATAATATTTTTATCGGAACTTAAATAATAATTCATTTCCTGTATCCAATTTTCTTCTAGATTTCTTTGGGCCTCTACCGAATCATTAGTATTATCTAACCGATCTCTCATTTTAATTAAAAATTCATTGATTCTAGGATGATTTTTTAACATTTTACTATTAAGGTTTCCCGGTAAATTTAAACTATTGGACTCATCAATTTGTTTTTTAACACTAGTATGAATACCTCTTTTTTGAGGGTGACTAGGATTGTGTATACGTTTACTATCAAAATCCTTTTTAATTTCTTTAGATATTTCAGTATACTGGTTCAATTTCTCATCTATTTCTTTTACTAATAAATTTAAGTAATTGTCCATTTCTGGTTTAATAGACATATGTAAACCACCAGTGTGAACAGTAATATTAAATAAACCCATTAATATTGACTCACAAAACTTTCTATCGAAATACCTAGATCTATCTTTATATTGTTGTGGAGGACAAATAAGTTCAATGATCGCATATAGTTCATCTACTTTTTTTAATTCAGTAAAGTCTTTTTTTCTTAAATTGATTGCTGGCGAAAGACTTATGACTTAATTCAATTAGTCTACTATCATAATCCTCAAATTTAAAAGGTTTTCTTGGATAAGTTAAATTTTCTATAAGGAATAATAATGTTCTTAGCACTAAAGTTAATTTAATATCATTAGTTTTTAAGATATGTCTTCTATTATGAGAACCACCATTTATAACTATCCCCTTATTTCTAAATATGTAATATAAATGTTCAAATCTTATGTGATTAAATATAAATATTTTATTTAATAAAAAATCAGATGCTAGATACATTTCATTTTGGAAAATTTCCATATAATGGAATACATGGACTTTAAAGTTGCCTATTTCAATAAGTTGGTAGCCGTCAAACTGGTTACTTACTACTACTAACTCATATTTTTTTAAATTTTGATAGGTAGAAGCTAATTTAGCTAATTCTACTAAGAATTGTAAGTCTTCGATTTTATACATCAAATGAAACTCTACAAAGAAAGTTGAAATAATCAAATTTAAAGGTATTCTAAAGTCACCTCTATATCTATGCTCAAATCTACTTTTTGTAAGGGTTGCTATAATTACATTATTAGTTTTTTCCGATTCTAGTTCATTTATAATTGTTCTTTCTTTATCATTTAATAGAGGTTCTTCATTTCTACTTAACTTATTATAAGTTGGGATTAATTCATCTTCCATAAATTTGATTATTAATTTGCTTAGTATTTCTAAGGAACCATAATCTAAATTTACAATATCCCATTTTGGTAATTTAGTTTCACCAAACAAAACTCTGTTCATTGTATTTTTATAAGTTTATAAGTTTTTAATTAAAATTTTTAATAGAATAGATATATACAGCTATTACTTATCTATCATGGGTAATAGGGAATAGGGAATAGGGGAAACCTAGAGGAAAGTACACCGTAGTTTCTTTGTTTTTGTACTAAACTTAAGTTATTGTAAGAATATAACTTAGATTAACTACAATAACCGCAGGTAAAGTAAGTAAAAGGATTTTCTGTAGTAAATTTATACTCCGGTTATAATCAATGGAATAATTTAAGGAGTATAAGTTACCCTTAAGATAATCTACAGTTAAAATATAAGATATTATTAAATTGTACACATAGATAAAATTAAACAATCCACTATAGAATAACATTAACACACAATATAGTTTTATTAATACCATGTAACTTAGGAACATTATTGTTAAGTTGTAGAATATAAAACCTATAAAATATACTTTTAGATACTCTTTTTTAAAAATTTTAATTTCTTCTAAGAAGTTAGGTATTCCTTCAGTGTAAACTTTAACACACTATTTAAATTTTTTATTTTATTCTTAATATAGACTTTATTTAAAGTGTATATAAAAAGAAACTATATCATAACAACCATAAATCATAATACTTAAACAAAGCAATAATACAATAAATTCATAAATAATAAAATTAATTCTAATATTTTTATAAAATCTTAATAATTTATGTACATAAACATATTTTTCTGGTATTTTATTTAAAAATTTGTCATGACTAACTATATAAATTGATAACAAATATATACCGATATTTATAACATTTGATAAACTAAGACATGAAAGTACTAAAAAAAGATAAACTTAACATAACTATTGCGGGAAGAGGTTCATCTATATGAAGACCAAAAGTATTTAACAATTCTAACAAATTTTTCATTTTAATAAAATAATAATAAAGTTTTAGAAGATATAATTGATTATACTGAATAATATCTTTAATCACAGTCTTGAGCAATAAAAATTTAATTTGAATAAATACTAAAATAAGTTACAAATTAATATAATCTAATATAGACATATATATTTAAAAAAACAAAAGTTTTAATTGAGTTAGTTAGACTAAATTTTAAAAAAAGTTAAATGTTATATAATAATTAAGAGAGTTTATTTTAAAAATAATTAGTCGAAAATTTACTAGTCCTTTCTATTGATAGATAAAATTACAAATAAAGCGGTTACAAAAGCTGATAAAAAGAATTGAACTTTTATTTTATCGTCATGAATGATAAGTTTTAACCAGTTAAACTATATCAGCTAATAAATTTTTAGATAGGGAGTTAGATAATTGTAAGAATAGTTTTGTAAATAGAACTGAATTTACTATAAAAATTCATAAGTATATATAGGTCATCATATTGCACATTATAATAAATATAAAATAAACAAACTAAAGTGTTAGAACTGATAATTTATATGTAAATTTACTGTATTTTGAAAAAGAAAAACTTCTTTTTATACCATACCTTCAGGTATCTATTATATTTAATAATACTTATAACCTTACTAAATTAAATAAGTTAATCCCAGTTTTAACTATCTTAACCCTCTCTTTTAAGATAAATGAATGATTCTATGTCATCTAAATATTTAAAGGGTAAAATCAGAGACTCGAACTCTGAACAGCGTCGCCACAAGACGTTATTTTACCGATTAAACTAATATTACCTCTTTTACTCATTTATTAAAATAGTAAAATTTTATTATTATTTTTATAATAAGTGATCATAATGATTTTTTTAGTTATTTTATTTGATCGGGCACTGTGAGATTTGAACTCACGACTTTTTTTAGAAGTACTTATTTTCAAGATAAGCGCCATAAACCAGACTCGACCAAATGCCCTTTTAAGAAAATATACACATATACTTAAAAAAATATAAAAATAAGAATATTTATATTATATTTATAATGAAATAAGACCGAAGGGAATTGAACCCTTATAAGATCCATTATGAGCGAATTGCATTAACCTATTATGCTACAGTCTTAATAAGAATGATTAAAATTTAAATTGAGCAGTAAAGGAATCGAACCTTTTACGGTATAAACCAATTTTTTTACAGAAAACCACCATTACCAATCGGATCACCTGCCCTAAGTATAAACTTTTATAAAATAAAAACATAATTATTTTAATCTAATTTTGTGTTTTTTATATAAAGTTAGTATCTACTATTCTTATAAGTATGAAAACACTTGGGATCGAACCAAGACCATTCTCCTTAAAAGGGAGACACTCAACCAATCGAGTTCTGTTTCCTAATATAAACTATCAATATAAACTATCAATATAAACGATCAATATAAATTTTATATATTCTATGGCAAAAGGATATCGTTATATATTCACTCTCCGTAGAGAATTTTCATACTGAGTTGACCAGATTCGAACTGATATAAGCCACCACCAAAAAATGGTGTTTTCCCAAATTAAACTACAACTCATAAGCCAAAAACAGGAATTGAACCAGTATTAGATTCTTACAAGGAATCCGTTTTAACCATTTAAACTATTTTGGCTAACTTACTTAAAAAACTTTTTATTTATTTAAAATAAGATATAGTGCCTCAGGAGAGAATTGAACTCACTTCTTTAATGCTTCAAATTAACGCTTTTACCATTAAGCAACTGAAGCTAACTATTATTAGGTTTTATAATAGTTTATATGGAGATAGATAGACTCGAACTATCATACTTGTAATGCAACTACAATTGATTACCAATTATCAGATATCCCCTTTAATAATATATACTCTTTTATAATTATGTTTTATCAGACTTTATTTTTAGTATTTATTTAAAGATTTTCATTTTAATCTTTTGTATGCAATTGTATATTAATAATGATTTAAACTCTTTACTTATTACTATTTATTTTTAGTATAGCTTTATTTAATTATACTTATAATTTATATTTAATTAAAAAGTCTATTAATAGGTTATTAACGGTCGAGGTATGTCCTATAAAATAAATGATATTAAAAATAAATGATCAAGTAAATAACTTCAGATAACCATTTTTATTGGATTCATTTTAAATAAATTAGATTTAAATATTCCTGAAAACGCATAACATCATGTGATTTGTGATTTTGATATTTTTTTTTTATATTACTAGTAAGTTAATTAAATTTTGTTTTTATTAATGTAGATGGTTAATTAGGTTCTATTTTTTTTTTTAATAAATACGAAATAAAAAATAACTAAATTTATTAAAATAGTACGGTGTTCTGAACAAAAGTTCCTTATTTTTAAGTATTTGAGGGAGTTATATGCGTATTTTTTTAATTAGCTATTATTATTATTTCACTCATTGAAGTCGGATTAACGCTAAAATAAAAAATAATATTCCTATATATCCCCTATATCTTATATCTTAATAGGTAATATTAAATTAAAATTAAAATATTGGCCTATTCTTTATAGGAGTAAAACAACGATAATCAAGTTTATTAAAGAGTGTTTAGATTACTTCTAAATTATTACTATAGAATAGTTAAATTACAAACAGGCTATTTAATGATAAACATACTTACAAGTTTTTTTTAGTGATCCTTAAAAAGGGGGCGATAAAATAAAGTATTATATAAAAATATTAAAAATTTCCTCGAGTCTAGGTTCTAAGATCATAATGTAAACTATTAGTTGCGGTACCACAGCTAAAAAGATCCAAATTAAACTTATTTTTAAATAATAAGCTTGTAATGTTCTTCTTAGGTTAATTAATTTGGCTAACCTTGGGTATCGGTGTACCAAGTTAAATTTATTAATAAGGTAATCACCATATAGTGTTAATATAATGGAGATCGTATGACTTAAGACTAAACTATTTAATAAGATACCAGCAAAAGCTAATAGTTCTTCTGTAGATAATGAATTTAAAAAAGATTGTAAATCAAAGTCGAGTACACTACTTTCTGATGGTTTAGCACCACTAAAGTAATCTCTCATAGCTTGTTCACATTCTTTTTGGGTATTAGATGCTTCTAACATTTCTTTTTTATATTTTGCTTCTAAGTTTATTAGGGTTTCTTCATCTTTAGTCAAAGAAGCTCCAGATTTTTTAGCTTTAAGCTGTTCGATTTTGTTTAATTCATCAAAAGTTAAAGTTACTTTTTCTTTTGAGTTAACGTAATTTTTAGCTATAGAGATGATTGCATCATATTTTTCATGTTCTTCAGTTCCCTTTGTCCCCTTTTCTGTTTCTAATTTTAGAATATGAGCTTTATGTATGCTTATTTCTTCTCTTTGAATTTGGACGGTAGATTTCAGGTTGTTTATAACCAATTCTTGATCGTTTTCTTTTGAGGTTGCAATTGTTTGAGAATCGTTTTCTTTTGAAGTTGTATTAGGTTTAGAATTAGTTTTAGTAGAAGACCATCTATCGATTAAACTTTGGTATGCAATTAACGCAGGCCCATAAATAGTAAAGACATCTCTTATAGCTTTGGTCCCTTTACCACTACTTTGTAGTAGAGGTTTACTATAACTTCTTATAATAATTTTATTCTCTAATGAGAGTAAATAAATAGTAATTAATATAAAAAGAATTAAAAAGAATAGCTTTATTATTAAACTTATACTAAATAGTGTATCGTTTTCCATATTGAATGATTTATTAATTAACGTTGGTTAATTTATTTTTACTTTTCATAACTGAGCTATTTAAAATAGCTACCTTATTTATCCATTGTATTCAAGGTAATATACATTCGTTTTACCCCTTTTCTACTAATTATTTAATAGTGAATATAATGTTTTATAAAATATTTATAAGATTGATAAATAAAGTTTTAAGCTAATAGATAATTCATAATTTATTTTTATACTTATATATAAATTAATTTTTTAGCTTTATAGGGATAAAGGGGGAAAATTGGTAAATTATATTTTATATAATAAAGAACTTACAGATAAGTGAAGAGAATCTAAGATAACATTAGGGAAAATACCTAAAATAATAGTAGGTATTAATAAAGCTATTAATAAATTAAATTCTAATCTTGTTATATCTTGTACTGGTTTTAAATGAGGAGAATATAATCCATAAGATAATCTATTATATAAGTAAATAGAATAACAAGCTGAAAATACTATACCTGTAGCACCGAAAGCTGCTACTATAGGACTATTATCCCAAATACCAATTAAAGATAATTGTTCACCTAAGAAATTTAAAGATAAAGGTATACCAGTATTAGCTAAAGTAAAGATAAAGAATAAAATAGTGAATACAGGCATATAAGTCACTAAACCTCTCATATAATGAATAATTCTTGTTCCTGTTCTTTCATAAATGATTCCACCTACACATATGAATAATGCTGGAGAAACAAAACCATGTGCTAAAGATAATAATATTGCACCTTCAATACCTTGTATACTGTTAGAGAATAAACCTAAAACAACTACACTCATGTGAGCTATACTTGAATAAGCGATTAAAGATTTAGTATCTTGTTGTACAATAGTAGCTAAAGATGAATAAATTAAAGTAACTACTGCAATAGTTTGAACTAAAGGTCCAAAATAATGGCTTGCATCAGGGAGAAAATTAATTAAAACTCTTATATAACCATAAGTAGCAAATTTCAATATAGTTCCAGCTAATAATATAGATCCAGCTAAAGGACTATCAGCATGAGCTCTATATAACCAACCAGTTAAAGGCCATAATGGAGTTTTAACTGCAAATGCTAAGAAAAATGCTCAGGGTTAGGCCTTTTATCATTTCAGATACAGCTGGCTTATCTTCTCAATATGAATACAATTGTATACTGTTCTGAGAACATGATATTCATATTTTATTTAGGTGTTAAGCTAAAATCCGTCACCGGTGAACCGGACCATTTCTTAAAATTTCATATAACAATTTTATTGTTACTTAGAAGATCTTGTGGCGTTTGGCCTCTACGCTTTTACAATGATAGTTTCCAATCATTGACTTAGTTCGACGATATTCTTAAAGTAATTACTTGTTCTCACTTTAAGAGGTCTCTCGAGTTTGCCACTCAGAAATAATTCATAGTAATAAACTCATTGTTCTTTAAATTTATTTGGAGTCTACACCTATTTTATACATCATACTACTACACATATATGGTATTATTAAAGGTCTAAGTTTTTCCATAGATTTACTTGAAATGTAAATAGTAGGTTGATTTCTTTGCATATGTATACTACATTTTAAGTTAAATTTATGTATTAAAATACTTATAATAAATACACACTCTTGAATAGTAAAAGATTGAGTTTGGAGAGTCAGACCTTTATTAACTTTAGTACCATCTCCCATAATCCAATGGGCTAATGCTTCATAAGTTAACATATTATATAAATCTAAAGGCACTACTTTATTTCCTTCTTGGTAAAACATATTATACCATTCGGTAAAACAAGGATAAACTCTAGTAGCAAACATAACATTGGTCGTACCGTTAAGAGATGTTTTAGTTGTAATAGGTAATGATCTACTGTAATGAGAAAGTTTAGTATAAACTAACCAAAGATATTCAAAATTAGTTTGTTTTAGGGCCAATAAAGTTTTACCAGATTTATTTTTATATAACCAACCATCTGACAAAAGAACCCCTAATATTATAGAATGTAAATGCACAGGGATTTGACACATTTCTCTAAGTTTTGAGGTAAAACCTTTATATTTTAGGGTAGAGCCCATAGAAGTAGGAGACAAATAAACGACTAAACTTTTACATTCTCTCCAAATATTTAAAGTGCTATTACTTGAATGAATTAATCTGTTGGTCATGTCTTTGGTAATGTCTTTTTCTACATTTTTATCAGTTAAACAAAAAATTTTTATTTGATACTTATTTTTAAGTATTATTTGTTTTATACTATATTTTCTTATAGTATTATGACTGCAATTAAGTGCCTCAGCTGCTTTTCTAATAGAATCATAAGAATTTGTTACATTAGTATCTATATTAGTTATTTCAACTTTGTAACTATTCTTTAAATTTAAAGAAGCTAGATGTGCTTCCAATTTTGGTGATAGGCTCGCACTCAATTTAGGGTGGTTTGTAGCTAATTCCCCTTGGTTTTCTTTACGAAGAAAAGCAGCATTACTAATTCTAATCTTAGTCAAATTTGAATGTCTATAAACTGATCTTCTTTTTAAACCTTCTTCTGAGTGAGTATAACCTAAACCTGCATTATTTAAAATGTTATACTCAGGTTTAAGTAGATTAATGTAATAATTTTCTTTTTCCCGTACAATCGATTTATCACAATATTCTAATATTTCCAATTTAAAATTTGAATATCCATTTTTTAACAAAGAGGAGTATATAATTGAATTTTTTTTCCGTTTTTCTAAATGTGATAAATTGTAATAATCATAAAATCTATTTCTTAAATTAACTGAACATCCGATATAACTTTTTCCCGTTAAAAGATTTACCCATCTGTATACTCCCGATTTATTTTTATTGTAAGAAATAATATCAAACTTTGAAATATCTGCATTTTCGTAAACTTTTACAGGGTTTAGATTAAATTGATTAGAATTAGAATCACTATGATAGAAACGATTGGTTAATGCTAGTACTCCCTTAAATTTGATTAGTGTTAAATAAGGGATTCGGTATTGTGAAAAAGGTTTATAAAGAACATTACTAAAACTTCTCTTGCTGAAGGAGAGTGACAACCATAAAATTTTTTGACTTTCTAAACTTATTTCATTTAATGATATTAATTGGAAATCTGTAGAACCTACATAACTATAAATTTGTAAAATAGCTAATAACATAAATAAAGATCCAGCTAAAGTATATAAAAAGAATAATAAAGCACTTCTTATTCTATTCACACCTGAACCGTATACTATAATAATGATAAATAATACAGGTAATACACTTTCAAAAAAGATATAAAATAAGAATAAGTCTAATACCACAAATAATGCAATTTGTAAAGTTTCTAAGATTAAGAATGAAATTAAAAAGTATTTAACATTTTTGTATATATTTTTATAGTTTGATAATAATGCTATTGGTGTTATAAAGGTTGTCAATAACACATAATATAATGAAATCCCATCTATTCCTATATTAAAATGACAGAAACTTAATTCATTAAATTCTAATATAAATTGATACCCACTTATATTTGAATCAAATTGAACCCATAATAAAATAGAAATGAATAGATTAATTAAAGATGTTGATAAAGCTATTACTTTCATTCTTCCTTCATTTTGAGGGTTATTTTCTGGAATGAATAGTAATAACAGAGACCCGATTAAAGGTACAAGTAATAATGATATAAGCATAATTTATTTATTTATTTTAAATTCATTTTTATCTAATGAATTTGAGTGTTATTCTCATTTGGTGAAAATATAAAATTATTTAAACTGAATATATTGATTTTAAATAAGAAAGAGTTTAAAAAAGATAATAAGAATCTTTTTTTTTAAGGGTAATGTTTTGTAGTATATTATTAAGATATCGAACCCATAATATTTTTATGTTGTCCTAAACAGACTAAATATCAATCAACAATTAATTTTTGTGCAATAATTAATTTAATTTATACTTTATTTATAATGAGTATAAAAAGATACTATACTATAACTCATAGTAATCATAATACCTAAACTTACTAATACAATAAATTCATAAATAATAAAATTAATTCTAATATTTTTATAAAGACCGATAAAATTAAAAATATAAAGACAACTTAACTACTGTAGGAGCAGATTCATCTAGATGAAAACCATAAGTATTTAACAACCCAAATAAATTTTTCAATTTAAAAATATTAACAAAAAATTTTAGGGGGGTATAATTGATTATACAGAATAATATATTAATCACAGTTTATTTTTAAGATTGTACTGGTAATATATTAAATGCATGGAATGGTATAGGACTTTGTACTGTCCATTCTAATGTATTAGCTGTTTGTGCTTCATTATTAAATTCATTTGTAGAAGTAAAGTATGAAGGCACTAACCAAGGATTATTATTAACTGCTTTACCATTAGCAAAGATATCGTAAATAATATAACCAAATAATACAGTAGCCACTACTGAGATTAAAGAACCTAAACTAGATACAGCATTCCATCCAGCGAAAGCATCAGGATAATCTGGTATTCTTCTAGGCATCAATTGTGTTAATCCTTAATAAACATCTTTGTAAGATGCAATTAAGACTCCTTTCCTTACGGAAAAATATATAGCTAAGAAATAAAATATTAATAATATAATTAAGTTAAGTACTATATAATTTCTACTTATTTATTGTGCTTAAAATAAGTAAAGGTTCAGACTATGTCATTCATCCCATATGTCGACCTTAAATGATTTAGGGATGATTGGGCGCTAACTAAATTATTGTATATAATATAGAGTGCAAGATTATTGTTAATACTACTCACTTGCTAGTCGTTGAACGTTTTTATCCCTACTCCTCAAGTGTTCAAGGCGCACTTGATAAATTTTTAATTTTTGGAGGTATTGAAATAAACTTCGCTGCAAGTTGTCCTAGAGTAGTGTTCTTTATACACCCACTGGTTCTAGGATATCCTTGCAATTCACCCAATTTTCTAATGGTATTTTAAATTATACCATAGAGGCATGAAAAATTAATCTAATTGTACGCTTGAAAATATTTTTCCTTTGAAAGGAAGTTTCAAATTTAAATATTTAGTTAAAGTATCTTTCCCCCAAAGATTTTAAAATGTTTAGAACATTCAACTGTAGAAAATACGCCAATTCTTTTTAGGGTTTCAGCTTCATATACATAAACTAATTTTTGTAATTTAGCTATAGTTGCAGGAGATTTTACAATTCCAAACATGGGATTGTTTTTTCCTTTCCTATCTCTTGTTTGCATTGAATTGAATTCAGAAGAAAAAGTTTTACCAAACATAGGATTAAGGCTACCTTTTCTATTTAATTTAAAAATAGAACTATGTTTAAATCCTAAGGTGGTACCTGCAGTAGGAGAAAGGTTTAATTTCCTATCTAAATATTTTGTAAATAAAACATCTAAGTAATATTGTTCTCTTTCTAATATAAACTTTTTTGACACTTGTTTCAATAATCCTAAATCTTCTAATATAGCTAAACAAAAATTATTATGTCCATATTTTCTTAAGTTGTTATAAATAGGTAAATTTCTTAATAGAACACTAGGGCTAAAGTAATTTAGCAATCTTGTAGAACCTGTAGAAGCACTGCCTATATAAATATGACCATTTATTAAATTAGTCCACTGGTAGATAACAACTCTTTTTTTATTATCAGTTCCAATAAGATTTCTATTTAATTTAGGATAATAAACTCTAACAGGTTCATTTAAAAAGATTGGTTTTACAAAAGGGCCCAAAGGAAAAAAAGAAATTACAGATAAGAAAATATTTTCATTTGTACAAGATGTTATTTCAAACATACCAGATATTCCTAAGAAGTGTTGAGGGAAGAAAGTTAAATTACATTTATACCAAAGTATTTCTACTTGGATTGGACTATATCTTAAATTAAATAAGCTCAAATAACTTTTCTCAATGGAAATAGTTAACCCTTTATCAATAAAAAAAAATGGAAAGGTTTGTTTTATTTAATTTTCCTTCGTGTAGTCTCTGAGGATCCTACTAACATATATGGATCTTTGTTTATTGTAAAAATATAAGAAACATTGTGCTTTGGTTTCCTGCTGATTGTCCATTGTAATATCTAAATAATTGTTACTAAGAAGTAGATTTAGCTTTAGGAGTTTCCAGCATATAGAAGGATGTTTACTAATATAAAATTAGGGGGCTAATCTTCATTCTTAAACTTAAAATTTTGTAAAAAAAAATATAGGGAGCATTTATGAATTAGAGGTTGTAATAGACCATTTTACTCCGTTAATATTAATAGATTTATTGATATTTTTGGAGATAGTACTAAACCTTACTCTAAAGTGTAATCTCGCACTATTTATTGAAGGAAATGTAAAATTTGTTCCTTGTTCATCTACCATAATTAATTTTGTTCCACCATTACCAAATTGAGGTGATAATTTACCCTTTTTACCTTTACTGTGATGATCATGTTCCTCATAGTATTTTTTTAAAGCTAAACTCGTTAAAGCTTTTTGCTCATCACTAGCCTTAGTCCCAAATCTAGGATGAAGATTACCAGTATGCATTTTTTTAAGTTTAGCTATGGTTTCGGGAGAGTGTTTAAAACCTTGAGAAGAACCAGCCAATTTTAAAATATTATAATTAGGTTTAAACCTATCAAGATAACTTTGTTCTAAACCTAAACATAACTCTTCAACAGGTTCACAATATTGTAAAATTAAAAATACAAAGTTATTAAGACCATATTTGTTTAATGCGTTGTATAAAGGTAAATTAACAGAACCTATGCAGCTTAAATGAACTCTAAATCTTCTGTCTAATTTTATACTACTACCTATATACATATCCCCATTAATTAAATTAAAAAACATATAAACACCAGCCTTATTTTTAATGTTAAGTAATATATCTGTTTTACTATATTTAATCCCTATAAAAATAACTTTTGCAGAAATGTTATTTAACTTATTTAATATTTGTTTTTGTTTATTGTTTTCGGGTTCAGGTAATTTAGGAGTTGGTGAATTATTCATAATGTTTTCTAAAGTATCATTATCAATATCGTTTAAATCAACATCCAGTTTTTCTCTTTCTACTACATCTGATGGAGAAATAGAACCACTTCTTAATATTTGAATAACCCCTACAAATAATGTCCAGAAGTGAATTTTTCCTAATAATTCATTGTATGTTAAACCTATGATTTTTGGAGTCCAGAAATAGAATCCGGCAAATAGAGCAAATACAGCTCCCATAGATAATACATAATGGAAGTGAGCTACTACGTAGTAAGTATCGTGTAATGCTATATCCATTGATGCATTAGCTAATACTACTCCTGTTAATCCTCCTATTGTGAATAATGCTAAGAATCCTAAAGTAAATAATAAAGGTGTAGTAAATCTTAAACTTCCTCCGTATAATGTAGCTAACCAACTAAAGATTTTAATTCCAGTCGGTACAGCAATTACCATTGTAGCAGCAGTAAAGTATGCTCTAGTATCTACATCTAACCCAACAGCGAACATGTGGTGACTCCATACTAAGAATCCTAAAATTCCAATAGAGAACATAGCATAAACCATTCCTAAATACAATTATTTACCGCATTAATTAAATGTCGGTAATATTGGACTGTCTCTTTTTCTAATTGTCTAAATTGTTGGTTGCTTCCCATCGTTTAACAAAACTGATAAACCTTCGACCTAGAACTGAATCCTCTGGAGTTTTAAGAGCACCAATTGAAGATAGAAAATAAAAATGCTTTACCAAACCAAATTTTTTGTTTTTGGCAGAGACACAATTATTCCAGTGAAAGTAATTATCAATTAGATTAAGAACATCCATTTTTTTAGATACTGTCCATTTAAAAGCAGTAGTATTCTTGTTAGAAGATCGTACCACTCCACCATAAACAGGAACTAAAATATCGAGTAATTCTCTACCTTTTTGTGTAACAGTGATAAAAACTTGCATTGATTGTTTATTGAAGCATACGCTACCATCTGTATCAAATAAACCTGAAAGATATGCACTATCATATTTAAATTCAACTGAAGGTATAGTTTCTACATTATAGAGATTACAAACCTTTTTAAATTGAAGTAAACGTACAGGATTTTGAATTAGACCATTTACATCTTTAATGACTTGTTGAATTCCAGC
Organism: Polyporus tsugae; assembly: GCA_024305745.1. Lineage (NCBI taxonomy): Eukaryota > Fungi > Basidiomycota > Agaricomycetes > Polyporales > Polyporaceae > Polyporus > Polyporus tsugae. The sequence continues at coordinate 58,149 of JAHRBS010000017.1, forward strand.
CATATGATGTAATCGAAAACGTACAGCTTTAGCATGTGAAGTAGCTTTTACAGAACCTCCATATCGTTGTTTAATTTTATAAAGACAAGCAATATCACGAGGTTCCATTACTACAGAAAGTTCAACATAACCTTTCTTAGAAATATAAAAATTTCCATCACCATCAATAACACCAGCAATCCATTGACGAACTTTTAAATCAGTATCGCCATTCCCTTTATTATGTTCATTTTTAGAACATAGACAAGTAGAAAACATACGTACAGTCTCTGAGGTTCCTACTAACATGCTTGGATCTTCATTATTAATATTTAATAAATATAAGATCAACTGTGCGTTGGTTACCTGCGGATTAGAGAGTACTGAATAGATTATTACTAAAAATACTATTGTAGTTACGAAAAATCGTTTACCTTTAGTACTAAACAGAATAGCCTCTCCTTCCTGCATATAGTATGTTGCGATATAATAACATCGGGAAAAATTGTTAATATAAGGGCCATTCATAAGAATTGTTTGACCAAAGATTGGTTTACCTGAGAATGTAGACACAACATGACTTACAATACCGAATCCAGGGATAATTAAGATATAACAAAATTTTTGATTCATCGAATAGTTAAAATAATCTATTCATCCCCTTGAAGAGGTGCATGAATACTCAAGAACTTACGTCCTTGTTAGGACTCTATCTTAAACTGTAGCATCACTTAACCTATCCATTGTATTTTTTAATTTAATCAATTTATCTTGACCATTTTCGGTCAAATGGTTTTTATTTTGAATTATTAAATATGCTTTTCTCCACTTTAAATAGTTTATATGTTTACTGGATAATAAATGATACTTATCAAAATAATTAATGACATTTTTAGCGGAACCAAAACTGGTTGAACCATAGAAATAAGTGTCTTGACTTTTTCTATAGCCAATATTACCCCCTAAAAAATCTTTAATTAATAATAATACTTCTTTATTTTTTTGATCGATTTGAAAGTTTAAGCTTACTTCAACTTTATTATTTCGATTAAGTATTTTTATTTGAAAACTAGTTTCTGCTTCAGAAAAACCCGCTAACCAGTGGTTTTTTAATTCTTTATTTAAATTTAATTTAAATTCAATTTCTTTTTTAAAATCGGCATAACTACTATGATTTAGTATATTTTGAATTATTTGATTATATTTAATCTCAGTTACCAATTTTCCATTGACCAAACGGATTACTTTTTCTATACCCTTTTTAGCTGATATAACAAGAAGAAAAGCATTTTTATCTTTCACTTGCTTAACACTTCCAAAACCTAACCTATTTTTTATATAATAAGCTAAGGAAGCATCCAAGAAATGAAATACAATGACAAGTTGTTGTGTACTATTAAAATGACCATTCCCTTCTATCAAACCGGCTAAATAATGACCAAATGATTCATCATTAACTGGTTTTAAATGCTTAGGTACATGATCAGAAATAAGTTTCACATTTTCTGTTTTGACTACAGTTTCGTTGCGTATAGTCTCTGAGGTTTCATTTTGATTAACAAAACTGTTACCTGCTGATTGACTCCATTGTTTTAACCCTTTTACTGTATCATTTAAGATGGAGTGTTTAAAACTAAATAGCGGAGTGATCCCAGCATACAGCAACGTTAAGAAGCCCATATCTTTAACTTCTGGGTGTCCAAAGAACCCATTCCCTAAAGCCCCAAATTTATTATTTATTAACTCTCTCTTGGGGCCCATGTACTACTGATGAATCTCATAAAGAGCACAGTAGCCTTGTGTTAGATAGGGAACCGACTGTACATTAAGCATCTTTTCAGATACCCACAAGTGACCCAGTCTGTAGCGATAGTTTAGACTACCGACGGTCTTGGTACGAGTATACGTTGACCGTATTCACTTGTGTCGCCAATGAACGATTGTTCATCCTTACGCCTGTCGGGGTAAGCATACTTAAAGGCTGTTTTTCTCTAAAGATTGCACCAGCCAGTATAGTGTAGTATGGACTAGAATAGTGGTATACCTTGTATTCACTCTAACCGGTCTTTAAATATATACAATAGACACTTGCCTATTAGAGTTTCACAACTTGTCTAACTGCCTCTTGCGGAGGAAGAGAAATTACATTGAACCACATCCTTTATTCCCGTTGGGTTGTACACTAATTTATCTTGTTAATAGTAGCTGCTTTGGCTTTAAGTACAGCTCTAGACGCTGCTGAGAGATGTTCCCCTTTAAGGAGAGATGCATGAACCTCTCCCCAGAGTTGGTACGATTTAGCTTTTTTGGTACATAGAGGATGAGTTTCAAAATATTTAAAAACTTGTTCCACGTTACGGGCTCCATTGACAACTAATTCGTTTACCTCTGGTTTTGAGTGTTTATGTACGACTCCCCCAATAAGTGTAGTAATGTGTGTTAATACAGTGAGATTGGCTTCCCCTAGTTGTGCTAGAAGAAATCGGAATCGGTATGCTTTTGAGTTACCTAGTAGTGAACAGTTAAAGCAACCTTCAGCATCTGTAAACCCTGATAACCAAAAATCGTGGATAGTAGAAATTACCAATGATGGAATAAATTCTACAGCTTGAGCTCGTGATCGTTTGTTAAAGGCTTCAAGAAATAGAGCAAAGCTAGATTGTTTTATTGGAAAAACTAGATTACCATTAAATAGAGCTACTAGCAGTGCTACACTGGCGATGTCTTCTACTATAAACCGACTAGTTCGTGGTCCTTGTTTGTTTATTCGACCAAAACCTAGAGTTCGCTGAATATACTCAAGAACTTGAATATCAAGGGTACTTTGTGTTATCACAAAAATAGTTGTACCACGACTGTTGACTGTAAAGCAACCGTCCCCTTCTGTGAATCCCACCAGCCATTCTAGGAAAGATTGACTCGGAGCATAAGCGTTAGGAAAACGTTTGTCATAGAGTGTGTAAAATGTACCAAACCGGAAGGGCGAAGCCGAATCCTTAGCTACAACAGGAATAGTGTACAATGTTGTTGTTGAGAATAAGTGTTGATATAAGATTGGATCACCACCTCCGGCTGGATCATAGAAACTAGTATTAAAGTTTCTATCTGTTAATAACATTGTAATTGCCAAAAAATCTTGATATACGAGACTACGTCCCATGAATACTAACCATATATTAATTGTATTCTTAAAAATATTTTAAAAATATTTAGAGTATATACTCTTCTATTCACATAGAAGTTGGGAATAAATCTTAATAATCTAAGTTGTAAAATTTGTTTAAATGATTCCAAGTAAAAACAGTTCTCTTATCATTCATTTCTGATTTTAGAGATAAAATATTATTTATATTTTCCTGAGAGTATTTGAAACTAGAATTAAATAGCTTAAGAAGTTCCTCCCAATTTTTATAATCTAAGAATTTAGCACCAAATAAAGGAAATTCGTTTAAGTAACTTATTAATATTAAGTTACTTTCCAAATTTGTAGTTCTAAGTCTATATTGAGGATGTGATGTATTTTCTCTAAAATTTTTAAGAGGAACATTTAAAAATTTAGCAATGATATTTAAAAATAGTTCATTACTATTACCTAAATGATCTTTTTGTCTTTGACTTAATTCAAATTTACATTCAATTTTAGGATACTTACCTGTAAAACTAGTTCTTACACTAAAATGACCATCTGATTCAATGAATCCAGATAACCAAGCATTTTTATCTAAGAGTAAAGTATTTAAAGGCAATTTACTTAAATTTAATTGTGGATTTTTATTATTAAGCCAATCTATTAAATTATAAAGAGAATTAATTTTAGGTGTTTTCATCATTCCATTTAATAAATTAACTAAATTTAAAATTCCTTTTTTATCGTTAATATAAAGAAGATAGGCATTTACACCTTTTTTACTTATTAATGAACCAAAACCTAAATTTTTTTGTATTAGTAAAGCCAAAGGTAAATCTTTTTTATGAAATACTATTTGAATAGAAGGATAATTAAGTTTACCTTTAGGTGATCTTTCAGTTTTAGGTACAATAATAGTTCCATCACCTTCAATTAACCCAGTTAAATAACTTATAAAATGACTATTTTTACTAGGTTTTAACAAGATACTATTACAACAGATTATTTCTGGCGTATATTCTCTGAGGATCCCTAAAATATTCAAATAAATTAAGTTTCCTGCTGATTGACTTTCCCCTATTAAATTAAGAAAGTGTTTCCAGCATATAGTCAGATTTAAAGCCGGCGCAATACAAAATTCACCGGCTAATACTGGTAATGATAATAATAATAGTATTGCAGTAATAAATATTGCCCATACAAATAATGGTAATTTGTGTAAACTCATTCCATTAGTTCTCATATTAAGTACAGTAGTAATGAAATTGATAGCCCCTAATAAAGAAGATACCCCAGCTAAGTGTAAACTGAAGATAGCTAAATCAACAGATGCACCAGAGTGTGATTGGATACCAGCTAAAGGAGGATAACAATTATTGTTGGTAATCTCATAAATTTTATTAAAAATTTACTATCATTACTCGCTTTAGTTTTAACTAAAGATCGGACTATTTCTTCATTCTTCCATTAAACTTGTGTCAGTAACTGTATTTTTGTTTGCTCATGTTTAATATAACACTATATTTAACTAGAAACCTAAGCCATACTAAATCATTATTACCTTAATGGGGATTTAATAATATTTGATTTAATGTTTTAATTTTGACCTTATTTCTTGAAGTTTGGTAAAATCACCTTTATGTTTTACATAAGACCTGGCCCAAACTCTATATTCAAGGGATTTAATTCCTTTCATAGTTCCATTAAAATATTTAATGATATTTTGAATTGCTCTAGAGTTTGTAGTTTCAATCGTATTAGATGGTTTTTTAAAATTAGTTTTTATTCCTAGTATACGTTCTATGGCACATAAAACTATTGAACATAAAATTTTAATGATTTTAAAACCATGAACTATTTTATCTTTAGAAGAATTTATTAAATAAAAACTTCCTTTTGCTTCAGTAAATCCTATTAACCATGCTTTGGATATTACCCTTTTAGCATCTTTAGTTTCAGATACTTTGTTATTAACTATTTCCCAAGCTGGAGAAAGATAACTTTTAGAAGGTACTTTTTTAACCAAAGCAAACATTAATTCATCTTGTTTAACTTTAGTTAGATTAATATCTTCTAATATTGTATAACCCTCCTTAAATTTCGAATAGTCAAAATACTTAGTAGTTAATAAAGGATATTTATCAAATATGGGAAGTATATGAATTTTTATTTTTTTATTATCTGTAATTTTATAATAAAAATGATTAGTTTTAGATTTTTTAATTACACCTACTCCTAATCGTTTTTTAATAAAATATAACATTCTCTTGTTAGATTCATGTTGAAATAATTTAAAAACTAAAGACCATTCCCCATTTTTAGAAACTATTTGAAATGTTCCTTCTGCATCTGTAATTCCTACTAACCATTGATAAAATAATTCATCATTATCATTTAATGTTTGTTTTGTTATATTAAATTTCCTGCGACAAATAGCTCTAGAAGAATGCTCTACGTTAAGTCTCTGATGGGTAGTTAATTTTACCCAGGCGAATTGTCCCCGTGCATATAACATTGTTACCACTCCATTTAAATTATAGAATAGGTAGTTAATTACGTTGAGGTATTTAAACTTCAATAAAGAAACATTTAATAAAACATAATGATTAAATTTATGTATTATATTATAAACCAATGTTGATGTTGTACACGATTTTCTATTTCCAATAATTAATAATATAGAACTTTTGCTAATTTTGTTTATAAAATTATATACTAGAACATAATCATCTATACCGGTATATAATTCAGAACAAATATATAAATTAATTAATTTCATTAATAATAATAATACTATAAAAAAGACTAATAAAAAATTAATAAACTTAGTATTATATTCATTGCTTTTCTGTAAAAATTTATTTAAGTAATGATATTTAGTAGGCATATATTTATTTAAAAATTTTGAAATAAAATCTTTAAATATGTGACTCAAATATCTATTAAATACTAATAGTATTACTGTTATTAAAACTATTAGTTCTAATAAATTTAATGTTACTAAATTAAGCAATAAATCAACTAAAGGAATTGATTGATCACCATTTTCTAATGCACTATTAATCATATTACTGTCGGGTGATGGTACTCTTTCAATATCCGGATCCCCATAAGGATGATTTTTAATAGCTTCACTAGCATTTAAATTTTTAGATATAGCTCCTCCAGCTTGTATACCTACAGTTACTGCTCCACTTGTTGCACCTGCTGCTACAACAGCTGCAGCAATTCTCTGTGCAGGTGGTAATGGCATATGTTTAATCACTGTAGCACCTACAGCACCTCCTGCACTAGCAGCACCCATATTAGTCAACATATTTGAAGTAGCATCACCAACAGCTTTAACCAAAACATCTATAGGATCTTTAGGTAATTTAACCTCATAATATTTCCCATCTTTATTATTAATATCATTTTTACTGTTATCGTCATTATGATCTTTATTATTGTCATTAACATCATTATTATCTTCATCATCACTATCACAAAAGATGGTATTAAATAAATAAAAATCAAAATAAACAGCTATCATAATGGCAAAATAAAAACAAACATTATATACAACAAATTTTTGTAATAATCTAATGAAAATATTTTTAGAAAAATTTAATTTATTATATACAAAATTAAAAACAAGAAATGAAATAATAAATGAAATAATTACCGGCGGTAACTGACCTAACTGATCTAAAGAGAATTGAGAAAAAAATAAATAAATTAAAACAATAATAATAATAACTGAAATAATTTTTAAAAAGATCTGTCTCCTTTTGTTGTTGTTATTACTATTCGGTAAATTAGAATTAGTATTAGTATTATTACTATTATTAGTATTAGATTGTGTACCCACCCATTTAGAAAATTTTAAATTGAAACTTCTTCGCATCAAGTAGAGTTTAATTTTAATTACATTACTGTAATAAGACAGCTTATCCTTAACTGTCCATCCTGTCAAATTGTATAGATATTTTCCTTTTCAAGGAAATTAAGTCTTAATCATTGCTAATCCTGATTACATTTTAACAGTAAAATCTGTTTAATGAATCTCAATTAAATTGAGTTCTTTTAGTATTCATGCTATTTTTAAGGGAAATTAATTTTGAGGTACCATCTAAAGATTTATATTTTTTAGAAATTCTAATGTGATGTACTTCACTCCAATCTAAAAAATCTAGATGTTTAGAACTAAACAATGGAAAATTTGTTAAGTAATTGATTAAAATATCACAAGATAATTTTTTAGTTGTTCTTACTTCGTAAGCTAATTCTATATAATTAGGTTTATTTCTTTGAATTTCAGTTACATTTTTAACGTCAAGAAATTCTCTGATTTTATCCATTATATAGAAATTTGAATTATTTTTTGAAATAGTTGTAGTTGATTTATATGATTGTTTTTGAGAAACTCTCATATAACCTTTAATTATTGTGGCTATTCCTTCGGAATTTAATTTAAATTCACAATAAAAATTACCATCTGATTCAATAAACCCAGATAACCAAGGGTTGCTACCAAGCCAACTATTATCTAAACTTAATTTACATATTTTAAATCCATCTGTGGATCTGGCATTTAACCAATCAATTAACCTATGTAAAGCCTCAATTTTAGGTGTTCTCATATTCCCATTAAGTAGTACAGCAATATTTTTGATAGATTTTATATCTTGAAACAAAAGGTCAAGATAGTTTGAATCTTTAGGATACACTATAGTTCCCCCTTTAATTACTTCCATAATCTTTTGGGCTAAAGGTGCATCTTTTTTAACAAAAGTGATTTTTACTACAGGATAAAGCATTTTACCTTTTTGATTCCTAATTGTTTTTGGTACAATTATTGATCCGTCACCTTCAATTAACCCTGCCAAATAACTACCTAAATAATTATCAGAAGAGTCGTTAGATGAAAAGGAATTTAAGGAAGACTTAAATCTTCTACTTCAATAACCTACCTATGAAGTAAAAGCCAAACCTATACCAAATAAATACTTTCATATGTATTATGGACTATATCTTCATCCTTAAACAAATTTAAAATAAAAAAATAAAAATAATTTAAGGAGCTTTACGTGTAGTCTCTGAGGATCCTACTAACATGCTTGCTTCTTTGTTTATTGTAAAAAATATATAAGAAGCATTGTGCTTTGGTTTCCTGCTGATTGTCCATTGTTGAATCTAAACCATTGTAACTCTTTTAGAAGTAGATTTAGCTTTAGGAGTTTCCAGCATATAGTAAAGTACTTAATAGTAATTACTTACTACTCTGGCACAGGTGACGTACCAGCTCCATTTTCTACTAAAGCACTTAATAATAATAAAATTAATGAAGGAGGTAATAACCAGAATGAGATATTATTTAATCTCGGGAAAGCCATCAATTTTGTTAACATAAAGGCTCTTTATCCTTTATATCCACTTTTCACAAAGTGGTTCAGACTATGTCATTAACGATACATTATCGTCATCGGGTTTTCGTGGAAAGATTATTGTTAGCATTACTCACTTTCTAGTCGTTGAACGTTTTTAATCCTTATCTCAAATATTATTAAAATAATAATTTGCTAGATTAAAATTCGCTGCAAATTGTCTTATAATGCATTTAATTTACATAAGATTTTCTTGCAATTTACCCGATTCTAATTATAGGATTACTATAAAAAGGACTACTATACTTTATTTAAATAAGTAATCAGGGGCTCCCACTTGAACTGGTAATAAATAGTTCAATAATACATAATCTTTCAATTATGTTTGGACTATATCTTCAGGTTATACATTAATTATAATATAACCGCGTTACGTATAGTCTCTGAGGATCCTACTTTAATACTTACCATAAGTAAAATTTGGTTTCCTGCGGATTGTCCATTGTAATATCTATCTTAATTATTAAGACCACTGTACGCTTTTTATTTTATAAATATAATTATATTTTATTAAATTAAGTTTTCAGAAAGTTCTATAAGATAACTTTAGGAGTTTCCCGCATATAGTAACGTAATAAGATTAATTTCACAATTAACCACGGCAACTATTAATTTATTTAGTTTATTTAGTTAAATAACAATTTTTAAGATGGTTCCAAGAAAATGTAGTTCTAGTTTTATTAAATTCTGTTCTTGTTTTGATTGCTTCATTTAAATAATCAGTAGTAATTGTACTATTTTTTTGTAACTCTAAAATATGTAACCAAGACTTATAATCTAAAAATTTAGAAGAAAGAAGAGGAAATTTATTAAAATAATCAGTAGTTTTAATAAAGCTAGATTTAGAACAACTAATTACAATAAAACTAAAAAATTGTTTATCACTAACAGTTCTACTTCTACTTAATACATTAGTATTAAGATAATTAGCTATTTTAGACATTATGGCAAAAAAAGATACTTGTTCACCATCATTATTTAATCTATGATAACTTTGTCTAATCTCTAATCTATAAAATAATTGAACTCTGATTGAATTTCTATTAGTTCTTTTGTGTATACTAATAGAAAAATTACCATCAGCATCTGTAAATCCAGATAGCCAAGGATTACTGTCAATTGGTGAGTTGTCTAAACCTTTAATTTCTATTTTTTTAATTTGAGATAAAACTAATTTAGTTCTAGGAAGTTTACTATTCTTATTTATATTGATATAATCATTATACCAATTAATAGTTCTATTTAAAGCTTCAATCTTAGGAGTTCTCATATAACCATTAATTGTATTAACAATAGTATAAACACCTGTAATATCTTGTATTTGCCACAATACATAACCTCTATCAGATTTTTTATACACTGTTCCGCAATTAGTTAATTCTTGTAAGTATTCTGCTAAAGGTAAATCAGCTAATTTAAAAACAATAATTATCCGAGGTCTATATTTTTTAGCTGTAGATTTAATATCATGTATGGCAAAGGTACCATCTCCTTCAATTAAACCAGCTAAATAAGGACCTAATTTAGTATTTTCATTAAATAAAACATTATTTTTTATTTTCAATAATATTTGATTTTGAGTTACTAAATCTGAACTAGAACTATTTATGTTGAACCAACTTATTAAGTTAGATTTAAAAAATAAAATTGAACATTTGTTACCAAAACCTCCTACTAAAGCAGGCATACTTTTTTTCCTCCCCTTTCGGGTTTATAAGGTTTGGACTATATCTTTATCCTGTAAAGGATATCTCGCGTGTAGTCTCTGAGGATCCTACTCCTAAAAATTTTTAATTTATAGTTTGGTTTCCTGCTGATTGCCCAATTTATATTTTGTTACTGTGTCCTACCTTTAAGTAGGCTTAGTAAATATAACTCTAAGGGTGTTCCAGCATATAGCGAGAAGAAAGACTTATATTACTATATATCCCGGCCATGCCTTTGATTATTATACCTAAAGAATAAATAACATTTAAGTTAATATTGTAAATTTCCACTGATTTCGATATAAACCTTTAGATCTCCCTAAAATATAATTTCTTATTGTACCTCTATCCCCCTTTAAATGTCTAGATAATTCACCTATACTTGAAAAGGTACCATTTAAATTTTTGTTATTTATATTTTCAGCTAAGATTTGTTTACTCTTAGGTTGTTTTGGTTTATATTCAGATCTAACTGTTTTAATTAATAAAATAATTTCTTCAGTACTTAATAATGACTTATCTGAAAATTCAGAGATAATATCTAAAGAAAAAAAAAATCTATTTAAATATAAATTCCCATTTGTTAAACAATTTGTTAAAGAAACATGGTGAATACCTATATTTTGATATAACCATTCTTTAGATTCTGAAAAATATATAAGTGATTGAGTTTTAGTATCATACATATATATTACAGTTCCACGTAATGTTCTTAATATCTCACGTGCTTTTAAAGTCATAGGTGTTTGATATCCATTATAACCACCTGCAACTAAATCAACATTAAGATTAGGTGAAAGAGAATCAATAAAATATTGTTCTAATTCAATAACTTGTTCCCACGTAAAATGCTCTTCTAATATAAATAAAGTTAATTTGACTTGACTAAAACCATATTTATTAAAATATCTTATCACTTTTCTATCTGCTTTACTCAAAATAGAAGGCATAAAATAAGAACAAACTCTATTATAAAGATTTATAGAACTACCTACATATTTCATGTTTAGACTTTCTATCTCAAATAGATAAACACCTTTAGATTTTTTGGCTATTTTAGCTATTTGAGTACGATTATGATAAGGATCTAAAATCTCTACTTTTTTATGAGGGTGATTAAAACCCTTTTTGTTATTATTTTGACCTATAGATTTATTTTTAATTACTTCATTCTTCATATCTGTTTTTAAAGGATTATTTAAACTAGGGAAATGAGTATAACTAAATGTTATTATTTTAGGCCAATAATATTTGACCATAAAGAAGATCATTATAAAGGCATGTGCAGTAATGATCACATTAAATAATTGATGGTCTCCTTGTAAAACTTGCACTCCAGGTGCTGATAATTCTAATCTAATTAATACAGAAAATGCAGTACCTATCATACCAGCAAAAACTGAGAAAATTAAATAAAGAGTACCTATCTCTTTAGCATTGGTAGAAGATAGCCAATTATTCATAATTAAGTGTTTATGATATTATTCTCTAAGAAAAGAGTATAAAATTAGTATCTTCTCTTCTGATTAGCTCTTGATTGCCAATGGAATCGATATTGTTCCTATTAGCTCTTGGGACCAAAACCTTGGTTATTAAGTTAAATAACTGATTTTAGCTTTTTAGTATTATAAAAATAATAGTAATAAATATTATATTTTATACTTTCTTTTATTTTAATTTGTATGTATATAATAATATATTTTAATTTTAATTTGTATGTATATAATAATATATTTTTTATTTTTAATTGATTGATCTTTACCAGAATCGAACTGGTACTAGCTTCTTGAAGGGGAGCTGTACGACCTTTATACTAAAAGACCTATAGGGAATAGCGAATACTGGAATCGAACCGAATCTAACAGGTCATGAGGCTGTTGTGCTAACCGTTACACTATATCGCTTATGAAGGGTACACTATCTTTGAATCAATACGAACAAAGAGACTCGAACTCTTAAGGAATTACTTCCACTCCTGCTTAAGAGGAGATTGTTTACCAATTTCAACATGTTCGTTAATAGTAACTACGCTCTCTTTTACTTTAAAAAAAAGAAAGTGATTATTAAAATAAAAAAGTGTTAAATTTATAATTAAAATATGTAAAATATTAAAGGCGTCAAGAGGAATTGAACCTCTGAAAAAAAGTATTAACAGTACTCCGCAATTACCACTCTGCCATGACACCTATCTATAAATAGAAATATACGGTAGGCGCGATTCGAACACGCTATATATCTCCTACCCAAAAGGAGCGACGAGCCAATTTGTCATCTACCGTTAAATTTTTCAATTAATAATAATAATGAGATACTCTTTTATTTCATTTTATCATATTTATAAATAAATAAATAACTTATGTTTTATAAATGATAGTTTATTAAAATTGAATAATCATAATGAACAAATTATTACAATAATATTCATATACCAATATAAAAATAAGGATACAATGCTTTCATATTTTAACTTGAAAATTTAGTTATTTTAATATTTCAACTTGATTTTAACTTTTCAATTAAAAATTTTAATGACTTATTTTATTTTTAAGTTATAAATTTTTTAAAGTTTAGAAATTCCATAGTTAGCTATTGAATTTTTTTATTTAATTATAATTATTTTGTTTCAGTTGCTAGAACCATGAAAGTATTTTCTATACTACAACAGGGACTATTACTAAGAACCAACTAAAGTAGAATGCTGTTGCTATTTGACCTATTTCAACATAAGGACTGTTTGGATGTTGAGAACCAATCCACATTAATAAAATCTTCCACAAAGAACCAGAAGGCATATTTCATTAAAGGTCTAAATGAAGAACCTCATATCAAATTTAATTTTTTATTATAGTTATTACTTGTAGGTAGGGGGGGGGGGGGAATAATTTTTATTTTTTAGAAATAGTTGCTAAATCAAATAGAGTATTTTCCAATATACCAGCAACCGGAACTAAGAAAATGAACCATAAGAAATAAAAAGCAGTTGCCACTTGTCCTATTTCAACGTAAGGTGTTTCAGGGTGTTGAGACCCGATCCACATTAAGATTATAAAATCGGTAACAAATAACCAAAAGATGAATTTCATTAAAGGTCTAAATGAAGAACCTCTAATTCTAGATAAATCAGAGTAAGGTAAGATTAAAAATATTAATAATGCACCAAACATAGCTAATACCCCTAATAATTTATTAGGTATTGATCTTAAAATAGCATAGAATGGTAAAAGATACCATTCAGGAACAATAGATGCTGGTGTTTGCATTGGATTAGCAGGAATATAATTATCACTATGTCCTAAGAAATTAGGGTAGTAGAATACCATAATACTTAATACTAAGAAGAATAAGAATATAGTCACTAAATCTTTAAAGACAAAGTATGGATGGAATGCATATCTATCACCACTTCCTGAGATACCATTAGGATTATTTGAACCATGTGTGTGTAGAGCAATTAAATGTGCAACTACTAAAGCAGCTAATAAGAAAGGTAATAAGTAATGTAATGAAAAGAATCTATTTAATGTTGCATTACTTCAAGCATGTTGGTAACCCCGGTAATTTAATAATTACCTCTCGTTACACGCAGTGATTCTCATCACTGTTCGGACTATATCACGATCTTGTATTTATTTAAATAAATAAGATAGTTAAAATATTAATATTTATCAGGTATATTAAATTTATTTTGATATCTAGGGATATTGTGAAGTTCTTTGAGCCATAATAAATATTGTAATTTTTTATTACCCATTAATTTTAATGGTGCTTGTTGCATATATTTTACAACATTTTCTACAGCTCTTACACTGGAAACTTTTAATTTAAATCCGTTTGTTTTATCTTGAAAAACATTAGGACTTAAACTAAATTCTTTTCTAATTGCTTCAATTAAGATAGAACCATTTATTTGAGAAACTTCAAAACTAGCCACTTTTGAATCATCTTTAGCTGGTTTATAAATACTAAAACAACCTTCAGCTTCAATGAATCCAATTAACCAGGGTTTAAAATATGATTTATCTAAAATAGAATCAATAGAATTTAAAGGATCAATAGGTCTCACATAATCAGATAAATCTTTAGAAAAATGGACTTCGTTTAAGAGTAAATCTTTAAACATTAAATAATCATATTGTTTGTTAGAAAACATAGGATATTTATCAAAAATTGGTAATACAATTGATTTTAAATGTGATTTATTTCTAATTCTATATATACATGTTTTTCTTTGATTTATTTCTCTAATTTCAATGGTTCCAACTCCCAAATTTTCTTTTATTTTGTATAGTAATTGAATATCTCTAATATTCATTTCAATACCAAATTCATATTTAATAGACTTACCATTTTTTGTTACTGAAAACCAACCATCTCCTTCAATTAAACCAACTAAGTAGGCAAATACAAGATCTCCTGCGTTTAGTCTCTGAATAGCTTCAAAATTAGGCAAATTAGAATAATTTTTAACTACTGCTGATAATCCTCCTGTTGTTGGCTTTTTCACGTTTATAATATGAAAGGATAAAACGTATCCAACTTCTAAAATAGAGGATGTTCCAGCAAAAAGCAGGATTTGCAACATGACATCGCTGTCATGTGGCGCCAGTAAGACGCTGAAGCCTCCCCAGATTACAAATTATTTATGACTGAGTATTTAATCTCCGTCCTCATCGGTATACGATGTTTAGACTATGTCTTCAACCATTACCCGCTTACCCTATTAGTATACTCCTAACCTTTATAAAGGATGAGAGATAGGGTGCGCCAAAAGGTTGTGGGGTTCTCGTGTCGAGCTTATTGTTGGTATAACTCACTCGTTAGTCGTTGAACGTTCTTGACCCTCTAAATTAGAATATTTTCTAAAAAAATACCGAGTCAAGCTCCGCTGCAAGTAGTCTGGTAAGGTGGTATAAACGTTCTTGCAATTCTCCCCATTTGCCACTAAAACATTACTGTTTTAAGGAGCCGATCTTCACAGAATTAAAGTAAATATACACAAATATTATTTAGGAAGGAAAATTAAGATTTTTGTATCTATAACTATTTTGTAAACTTGTTATCCATTTTAAGTATTGAATATATTTTATGCCGATTAAAGGATGTAAACCTGAAAACGAAAAAAAATCAATTACAGTTTGTATATCTGTTTTAGAGCTAACAGAAAATTGAGCATATTTATCCATTTCAATTGAAATATTTCTATTAGTTTTGAACAATAGTTTGAAAGCTTCAAATAATTGAACGTGAATTCTTTGTTTTAATTGAAAACATGCATCATTATTTTTTTTAATACAAAAAGAACCTTCTGCATTTGTAAAACCTACTAACCAATTTTTAAAAAAAGCTAAGCTAAGGTATTCTGAAGCTGTTTTAGGTAATTCAAAGTTTGTAGGTACCTTATTATAATTAGATATTTGATTAAAAAGTTTTAAATCATTTATAAATATAAGCATAGCTAGATCAAATTGAGCTCTTCTACTCTCAGTTAAAAAATATATATTATGATGTATTAATAATGGAAAAATAACTTCTTGTAATTCTGTTTTACTAATGACTAATTTACAAATTGGATTTTTTATATCTCTATATATTTGTATTTTTCCTATTTTTAACACTGAGTAAATATACTCTAAACTAGAAATATCTTCTAAACTTAAACAAATAATTAATTTGGTAGCTATAAATCCTTTAGTAGTTTTAGTTATTTGAATATAACCATCTCCGTCTATTAATCCAACTAAAAAAGCTATAAACTTATAAGGTATGGATAAATATTCTTTTTTATCGTTGCATCTTAATTTTCTTCCTTTTTTTAATGCTTGTGCACTAACTGTTCCAATTGTTGCTAAAATAGGAAAATTATTTCCCTTATATACTAAACAACTACATAATTCTGTTACATAAGTTGACTCTACTAAATCTTGTCCAAATACTGGAATAGCACTTAATAAATTTGTAATCACTGTTGCCAAATCTTTAATTTGCTTATACTAGCTTTGTTTTAAGCTTAAATGTTTAAAACAAGCAAACCATGTACAATATACTTATTTTAATTAAAAATAATTGTAATTTAATACAGTATAAAGCCTTGTGTTTTATTTAATAAATTATAGCGCTGACTATAGTTTTTTTAATTAATTAAAAAAAGATCCCGACTGTACATTAAGCATCGTTTCAGATACCCACCGATGAAGCAGTCTGTAGCGATAGTTTACTCTACCGACGGTCTTAATGCTAAACAAACATTTTTGACCTGTTTTCATCAGTATTGCTATATGGCTAAATCTATAAATTTTTAGTAAAAATTGCTTTATATAAGACCATATAACTATATATAATATTTTATATTTTTATATTATTTTATATTTCATTTCAGGTATAATATACGGAGAAACTATGTTTCTAAGTTCATTCATTGATTCTTTCCAAATATAGATAACGTATTGATCATTACTTCCCGCTGATTGAACTGAAGCTTTAAGGTTAAAGTTATCATTTAAAACTTTTACTAAAATTAAACATTCATTATAGGAAAAAGAATTAGTAGAAAATTTTAAACCTTTTCCTACTTTAGAACCATCATCCATGATTCAAACTGCTAAAGCTAATGGAGTTAAATATTCAGCAATATTTGCTGGGACTTGTTTAATGTTATTTTTATACCATAATTCATGTATTCAATTAAAACTTGTGTAAGTTCAAGTTCTAAATCTAACTATTTGTCTCAATTTACCTTTTTTGCCTAATCTACTTGTTACAACAGGTATTTTAGGGTTACAATAACCTAAATTAGATAAAATTTTGTGTAAATAATAAAGATATTCAACATGAACAGCTTCTTGATAAAAATTGATTCTTGTTCCTAGTCCTCTTTGTCTTTTTTCAGCGTGAGCATCTCCAAGAAGAGATCCAAATATAATAGATAAAACATCTTTATTATGCGGACCAATTCTTAAAATACCTTTAAGTCTACTTACTTTTGAAGTAATATCAAAATCAAGAGGAACTATAAATACTAAAGAAAATAAAAATAAAAATAAACAAATATTATATATTTGGGGCTTAGTAAGAAAACCCCACAATGACATTTGACCATAAGGTAATACATACAAACTTACTTATTAATAAAATTACTTAATAAGCTAGAATAACTTTAAATTCGTATATTCTATATAGTTAAATTAAATTAATTTCATTTATTTAACCAAAAGTTTCGACTGTGCATTAAGCAGCATTTCAGCCACCCATTAGTGACCCAGTCTGTCGCGATCATTTATATAACCGACGATCTTAAAGTTTAACTTCTTTGATCGTTTTCACTAACATCGCCAAATATTCTTATCTTAAAGACTATTCTATATCCCTGTCGGGTTATACCACTTTAATCTTTTTTTTTCTATAAAGATTGCAAAAAGATTGTTACTCGCGGGACTATGATTTAATATATATAAAATATATAAAGTATAATTAAAAATTATTCATGAAATAACTAGTTACCATATTCAATTTTCTATTTACTTGACTAAATCTTCTACTTTTCATTGTCTTTTGACTAATCTTTTTTCTGTTTTTAATGCTCTTCTTATAGTTTTTTCGCCACAGTTTATAGATTTAGCAGCTTCTAAAATAGTAAAATATTTACCGTAAACAGTTCCATTAAGATTATATAAAACTATAGGTCTTGTATGACTAATACTTTTTTTCTTAGTCTCATCGGACATAGGTGGTCTATTTAAAGCTTTTCCCCTCAATTTTTCTATTGTTTCTGGAGAAAGATTTTTACCTCTATTTAAACTTCCTATTCTTTCCCTAGCATCGCTATAAACATCTTTAATTTTTATTCTGTCAACTTCCGTGTGTTTATAACCAAAACTAGAACCTGCCTCAGTTAAAATATTATAATTAGGCAATAGCAATTTTAAATATTTATCTTCTAAATCTAATAATTCTTTATTATTTTCTTTAGTAACAACATTAGGATATAATTCTAATATGATAAAAGCAAAATTTTTTAATTCATATTTTTTTACTGCTGATTTAACTATTTTGCTACCTCTATAATAAGTGACATGATTACTGAATCTAGCATAAAATCTGTTAGTTGATGCAGAACCTATATAATAATCTTTAGTTATTTTATTAACTATCATGTATATTCCACTTAAACCTTTAGTCTCATTTAATATTTGTGTTTTTATATTTTCTTTATCTAAATTTTCATATATATACACAGGGTTTAACCCTATTTCTTTCATGATTGTATTCAATCTTTCAGAACAAGAAAATTTAACATTTTTATTTAAATGAGAAATTGTACTATATCCCCTTTTTTTAATTCTATTTATAAGGTATATTGACTTATTTCTTAATTTATTATACTTTATATTTTTCATTGTATTTCCTACTGGATATATTAATACCTTGCTTCTTTTTAATGGAAAAAAGAGTATAGTATAATATACAATTATTAAAATAATTACATAGAAAATACTTATATTAATTCATTTTGGGCTATATACATAACCCAAGAATGCTGTACCTATCATTACTATTAAAATTATTACTCCAATTGACCATAATAATACTCTTGGTGATTTATAAGATCCGTAATATAATCCTTTAGCTATATGGGCATATACAAATATAAAGAAGAATGATGCTACATTTGCATGTGTATATCTTATTGCCCAACCATTATTTACGTCTCTCATAATATGTTCAACTGAATTAAAAGCAAAATCTACGTGTGGTTGGTAATGCATTGCTAAGAAAATTCCAGTTAATATTTGTAAAATTAAACATATTCCTAATAAAGAACCGAAATTCCATAAATATGATATATTAGCAGGTTCAGGTGAATCTACTAGATATGAATTTACAAGTCTAAGTAATATTTGCGATTTTAAATTTCTCACTTAATTTTTTAAACTAAATTTGAATAGATATATTTATATTAAAATTTAAAAAATATTATAAGTATATACATTATTCTATTAATATCTTAAAGGATGTTTTAATGATTAGTTTTTACATCTAAACATCTTTAATTTATATTATTCTAAGTATATGTTTTATTATTATACTTATTATACTTATACACCCTTATTTTTATTTTGTTGATTAAATCATTCCATTTAATTAGTTATTTAAACTTTTTCTAATAATTTTTTTTACACTGTAACAAATTAATAATTTTTTTAATTAATAGTATATTTTATAAGCCCAAGAAGAATCGAACTTCTACAGATTCCTTATCAAGAAATTATTCTACCTTTAAATTATAGGCTTTATTTAAAAATATATTTTCATTTGTATTTCATGAAACTACTTTCTTTTAAATGATTAAAAAAAGGGGGCTTTAATATTAATTCTAGTAAGGAGCTATATCGAAAGCAACTAAAATACTTGGTACAAGTATAATAAAAGCTACAACTACGGGTAAAAGATTTAACCAACAGAATTCAATAAGTTGATCATATCTTAGTCTAGGTAATGTCGCTCTGAACCATACAAACATAAAACAGAATATACATGTTTTTAATCCTAAAATAATACTTTGAATATTAAAGAAAGTATCATTTACTATTAAATTAGGCATATTATAACCACCTAAAAATAATATGGCTGTAATACAACTAAATAATACTATTGAAGTATATTCAGCTAAAAAGAAGAATACAAAAATAATTGAACTGTGTTCAGTGAAGAAACCAGCTACTAATTCACTTTCCAAGGTATTTAAAGTTTTCAAAAGTTATTTTTTTACTTAATTAGTTTTTTAAGAAATCTCAAATCATTTTAATCATTATTTTTTTCTAGTTTTTTTATATAATATTTTTTTTTTAATAGTTTACCTGATTTTATATAACTAGAAATAGTAGTTTTAAACACACCAAACTCGGCAGCTAATTCTACTTGATTAACAAATGTTTTAATTAAATTATTATCTTTATCATATAAGCCTAAAGGTGTTTTACTTAAAGCTAAAGATATTTTTAATTTGGATTCAGTGCTCTGTGTTTTATTAAACATAGGATTTAATGAACCAAATTTTTTCATTGAACTAATAGTTTTTAAAGTATGTTTTTTACCGTACATAGGATGATTGATTTTATCAGCCAATCTTTTTTTCATTTTGGCAATGGCTTTAGCCGTATGTTTGTAACCTAACAGAGAATTAGCTTCTTTTTTAAAATTGTATAAATCTTTAAAAAGAAAACTCTTAATTACTTCTGTTTCAACATCAGTTAAAATAACAGCAGGATTTTTATGAATATAATAAATTACAATTTTAAAATTACTCAAACCTCATTTTTTAATACTTCTCTGCAATCTAATGTTAGAACTAACCCCTCTTAAGTGATCAGTTAATCTTTCATATAAATTTATACTAGAACCAATGTATTGTTTCCCATCTATCAAGTTTACAAAACCATAAACACCTCCAACTTTGAAAAGTTCTTCTTTAAAACTATCCGGATTTTTAAGGTCTTTATAAATTTTTATAGGTAATAGAGCAGAAAAATGATATTGGTTAAAATCATTAAAGTCAATGTTGAATAGCACATAAAATAAAAAAAAGATTAAATAAAAAAAATAATAGACAAATAATAATTAATTTTTGTTTGAACTCCCTAAAAAAAAATTAGTAAGCGACACTTTTTATCAGTACGGTACTTTTAAGAGTATTTAACTTATTAAACTACTTTATTTTTCAATTAAAGATTGGACTATATCATATCTCAATTCATTTATATTTATAATTAAATGAGATCTAAGCGTGTAGTCTCTGAGGATCCTACTATCTTTTGAAAGATTTGGTTTCCTGCTGATTGTCCATTGTATTATACTTAAAATTGTTACCATTAAGGTATTTAAGCCTTTAGGAGTTTCCAGCATATAGCAAAGTTTATAGAGGCCGAGTTATTAGTTAGCTGGATAACTTAGCCTCTTGTAAATCAAATGGTGTTCTACTTGTTTCAGCTAATATAGAGATAAAGTAAATAATAAATATGGGTAATAATGGTATTATAAACCATACTGATTGTTGACTTTCTATTATTGTAGTGAAATTAAATGATCCAGTTAATAAAATTATTATTAATATTGCGGAACTTAGTATTAATTCATAACTTATCATTGCTGCTGTTGATCTTAAACTTCCTAAAAATGCATATTTAGAATTAGCAGACCATCCTGCAAATAATACACCGTATACACCTAAAGAAGATAAAGCCAAAGTATATAATATTCCTAAAGGAAAATCAAATAATGTTAAACCTTCACCAAATGGTATAATCCCCCAACCTAATAAACTAAAGATTAATGTAGAGACAGGAGCTAAATAAAATAATACTTTATTTGATTGTGATGGTATAATTGTTTCTTTAACTACTAATTTTAAAGCATCAGCAAATGGTTGAAGTATTCCATAGTACAAATAATCTTCCTTTTGCCATTTACTTTACCTTGTTTTGTGCTTTAAAGTAAAAAGCTTTTTTTCAAGAGTGAGTAATACAGGCTGAGTTAGAAGATGTTCCCCTAAATAGTCATTAGATAACTATCCAGTTATATCATATAAAAATAATATTTTTTATATTCTTTCGAATAGGGTCTGACTATATCTTAAGCAATAATTATATTACCAACCGCCGTTTAGTCGATGAACTGCATACAAAATTTTATTAATTTACTTAACCAGGATAGAAACTCTGGTGGTCTTGCCTATTTATAATAGGGGGGGGGGGCTTTATTTAAAAAAATTAATAAGGTAATTAAAAATATTTTTGTACTTGGCTGCGGATTTCCTATTTCCTTTCGTGCATCTATTTCGATTTTACTATACCTCGAGTCATTACCTGAGCCATAATTATATTACTATAATTACTTAGTTGAAATAGCTTTAAGGGTTTCCCGCAATTTGACGATTTATAGAGGAAGGTTCACTTCCCCTTTAGGCTACTTTAGGAAAATTTTCTCATAATTTCCCGGGAAAAATAAAGATTATTATGCCAGCACTGCATTTAAAGTTTTTGACTGTAAAAAAATAGATCTTTGTAAGATTTATTGGTATCTAAATAATTAGATATAGTTTTGTGACTAATTTTTAATTCTTTAGACGCTATATATTTAGAATTAAAGGTAGGTTCATTATTATTAATTAAAATAAATTTAGAGTTAATTTCTTTATAAACCCATAATTTGATGGTTTCATTCTCGATACTTTTTACTTTAATGTTTTTAATCTCTTCTAATGTTAAATTTTTAGAAAATAATAAAACTAATTTATTA
Source organism: Polyporus tsugae (assembly GCA_024305745.1). Lineage (NCBI taxonomy): Eukaryota > Fungi > Basidiomycota > Agaricomycetes > Polyporales > Polyporaceae > Polyporus > Polyporus tsugae. The sequence continues at coordinate 80,678 of JAHRBS010000017.1, forward strand.
TTTTTGATAGTAGCTTTATTGGTATCTAAATGTCTTAAAATAGTTTTATAATCTACTTTAAAATGGTCTGCAGCTTTCTGCATACTTTTAAAGATTCCAATTATTAACTCTAAATTATTAGCATCATATACCCATACCTCAACATTTCTAATTTTTCTTAAACTAGACACTTTAATAAGTTTTTCTTTTTCAATCAAATTTAATTCTTATTAAATAAATAAATAAAAACCATTAATTCCTCCTATTATCCACTTATCTATGTGGTTTCTTATAATTATGCTTTGAACATTTAAAAATCTAGCTGCTGCTTCTTTGGACTCAAATTGAAAATGTTCACCCTTTACATTATAAACTCATACTTTTGCAGGTTTATTTGGGTTTAAAACTAATTCTTTTTAGCTTCACCTATTAAACCATTAATTAAATTAAAATCATTTATAACATAAGTGTAAAATAAGCAATTGTTATAAGGCACATGAGTATTTAGATATTTTTTGATTTGATCTCTAGCAACAATAATATCTTTACTCAGAGTATTAATACTATTGTACTTTAGAAAATTTGTACTTATTAGATTATTACAATTATATACATATATAGGAATACCGCCATGTTTATTTTTAAATTCTAAGTTACCTTGTTTAGCTTTTAATTTACTATATAAAGTTTCATATATTTGAGATTCACTAAAATTACTCTTAAATACTGTATTTAATAAAGGTAAATAATTTTGTAAGTAAAATTTTTCTCTTTCTTGTTGATTATTAATTTCACAAATTTCAACAATAGAAAAATTAAATTGATCCCAACCAACCAAATTAGCAAATAAGTGGAACTTATCTTTAACTTTAGTTTTTAAATGAATATTAAATCTAGAATTAAAGTTTTTAGTTCTTCCTATATAATAAATATTTGGATCTCCTTTATATTGAAATAAATAAATTCCTCCTTTATCTTTAAAATTTTTAAAAAATAAATTTATTTCTTCAATAGAAGTTAAATTATAACAAGTGTCAAGTACCTTTGAATTAAATATTTTAACAGGTGCATCCCTATTTTGATATAAATCTTTAATAATATTTTTATAGCTATCAGAAAAATTATGATATTATCTTTTTAAAACTTTAATAGACCTAGGCAATAAATAATCTTTATTTTTTTATTTTGTTATAACCTACTGTATTTGGTCCTACTCTTCTTTGATGTGCAGCTAATTGTTTTCTTTCTATGATAGTCATAAAAGCTACTGCAAGTAATATAGGTAATAAAACTAATAAAACATCTATTAAATTGATGATTATATTAGCTATTTGTAATAATAAATCGTATTGAATCATATGTTTTTATTTTTTTTTGTTTTTATTTTAAATGATCATTTTAGAATATTACCCTTTTTAGAAGAATATTTTATTTAAAATGATACGAATTTGTCCAGTAAAAATATTTAAATATATTCTTGTTGGCTCTTACTTATCAAAATTATAAGTTTATTATTTATATTATTGTCCTAATAATTATTTTAATTAAATTTTTTGATTGTTCATTTTATTTTTTTTTACACTGTAACGATTTAGTTTATTTTTTAGTCATTTTAGCTTCATTCTCTTTTGGAATCGAACCAAAATTGACACTTTAGAAGAATGATGTTCTACCATTAAACTAAGAGAATTTTTTATTTTAACTAGAGTTAAGAAGGAATCGAACCTTACTATAAATTTTGCAAATTTACTACAGAAACCAACTGTAAACGTAACTCTATACCCCTACTTTCTTTGTCTCATTTTAATTATACCATTTATTATAAATAAATTATTTTTATGGGGAAATATAACTTATTTTGTTATATTTTGATAAGAATTTTTATTATGAGTATAATAATAAGAATGCAATCATTAATGAGAATAATCCTGTAGCTTCTGCTAAAGCGAATCCTAAGATTGCGTACCCAAATAATTGACCTCTGATTTGAGGATTTCTAGCTGTTGAAGCAATTAAAGCTGAGAAAATTAATCCAATTCCAGCTCCAGCTCCAATTAATCCAGAGCAGGCTAATCCTGCACCAATGTATTTTGCTGCGGCTAACATATTTAATAAAATATTTTTCTTTGATAGTGTCTAACGTATGACATTTAAAATAAACATACTCTTTTAGTGCGTAGATTTCACGAGCCCTTCCAGATTCGAACTGGGACCACCCTAATCGACAATTAGGTACTCTACCTATTAAGCTAAGGGCCCTTATTTTTTTTTAGTTATAAAAGAGTATTATATCCTTTTTATTATCAATATAATTATCTTTATTTTTAAAGAGCGTAGTATCAATTGGTTAGTATGACGATCTCCAAAATCATCGGTAGGTGTTCGAGTCACCTCGCTCTTGTTTATTATTTATTTAATTTAAAAAATTTTTATTTATAATTACTTAAAGATAAGATTGATTTATAATATATATACGAGTAATCAGATTCGAACTGATGATAACTACTTGGAAGGTAGAAGTTATACCAACTTAACTATACTCGCTCGTTTATGACTCTTTTAATTAAAAATATAATTAATATAATAAAAAGGGTTATTATTTAATAATTTCCCGATAAAGCAAAATCTGTTTAATCGCTTACAAATACATTTTAATGAAGACACATAGTATTACAACATAATAAAATTAATAGCAATAGAAAACCCTAACTTAATAAAGAATAAAAGCCAATTGTATAAATATTAAATTTTTAAGAAAGATCTAAATATAATAATTATAAGAAATACTAAGAATTAAAATGAATATAACTTAAATTTATATTAAATAAAGTAAAACTATTACTAACAATAAACAATTTATAAATCTATTAATTAAAAAACAGAAGAAATAATTAATTATATTTTTCAAGCTAAAAGGGGAAGGGGGGAATTAAATGATAAAATGTTATCTTTAGATAAACTTTAACTATTATTTGATACCAGTTTAATAGAACCTGATCCAATTTTTAAAATAAATCCTATAGTTAATACTATAAAGAATATTAATACCATTGAAAAACCAAATACACTTACTTGATATAAAGTTACAGCTATAGGAAATAATAATAATATTAATCATACTAAGAAGGTTAAACTATCATACCTTCTATAAAATATAATAGTTTTATATATTCTACTTGAAGATACTAAACCTATTTTTAATGGTTGTTATTAGTGTAGAAAAACCAATTTTTATATATTTTTCCAGTATCTCTGTACTTTAAGATTGTTTTATTTGAAATATTAAGCCCCTTTTCAATTAAAAAACTTTTAGCTTCTGAACTGTTACAGAAGGTGTGGGTATTATTACTTGTATGGTCAATAAGAGTTAAACTTACCTTCAACGAAGTTCTTTTACCAACTGTGCAATATTTATTAATTAATTCTTTAAAAGTTTGAACATTTACTTTTTTTATATTTATATCAGGTGTAGGGCTTACATGAGATATACTTAAAACTTCAAATACTTTTGGCCCGAACGGGGGGAGGGGTTTTTAAGAGATCTAGATACTGTACTAGGGCTTATATTAGTTTTTTTGATCAATTCTGTAGCAGAAGTTGCTTCATAAAGCAGAGTTTTGTCTTTATACACGTAAACTGGTTTACTATTTGCTTTTTAATACTTGCAATATGTTCTTTAGTAAATTCTACTATAGGATTAGATCCTGCTACTTTTATTGAATTAAGGGAAGGGTTTAAAATGAATATTTTATATTGTTCTAAGCAAAGGGTTACAGCTCTAAATTTAGAGTATTCCATTCCTGTGGTGTCTATTACGTAAATATCTAATTTAAATTTATCTATTCCAAATGTTTTCATACTTTGATTAATCAGTCTATTTCCTTCATTTAATATTGAAGGTTTAAAATACGATCTTAATCTTGTATAAAGATTGATAGAACTACCAACATTTTGTTCTCCTGTTTTAAGATTTGTTCAAATATAAACTCCAGCTATGCTTGTATTAGTCCCTCCAATATATCCATTTAATTTGCTTCTAACTTTAGCATTATACGCATTACTACTAATTACCTGTTCGTGGGTTTTAGTTTGAACTCCCAGTTCATCAAATAGAATTGAAACAGGTTTGATAGAGCTTAGCTTATCTAATTTTTCTTAACTTATCGTGTGCCCTAATTGAGATTGAACTAAATTTATTATTTTAGCATCTGTAAAATCTCCTTTAGTAATATGTCTTCTAGCTATTATATGAGGATTGTTTGTTTCTTTCCCTCTATCTTTTTCATGAATTGTTTCCCAATAAGTTTTTGTTGTGATATCCTTTAAAATTTCAGGGTGTTGGGTGGAAAATACAGCTGAAGTACTGAAAGTAGCCTTTTGTTGGTTTACCGTAAGTACTCTTTTATTTTTGTTAGAATTATTATTAGGGTGGGGGTAATTTGAATTTTTTACTTCTTTGTTACTCATAGAGATTGAACCTGAACCTATTTCTAAAATAAATCCTATGGTTAATACAATGAAAAATGTTAATACTACAGAGAAACCGAAAACGCTTACTTGATATAAAGTTACTGCTAAAGGATAAAGTAACAGTACTTCTAAATCAAAGATTAAAAATAATAAAGCAACTAAGAAAAAATTAATATGGAAAACATTTCTAGTTTGACCATAAATTGGTGAGAACCCACATTCATAAGCTGATACTTTAGATTCATAAGCATTTTTAGGGGCTAATAAAAAATTAAGTAATAATAAAACACCAGCTAAAATAGGAACAAAAATAAATAACATTAAGATATTATTCATATTAATAATAAAATAAAGATAATGCCAGTAATTGTGTACTATTTAATAATATTGAAGGTTTTAAAATAAATAATAAAATAAATAAAGTTAAAGTTGATATCATAAAACTATGAAGTGAACTTAAAGTAGTTTTACTTTCTGTTACTTCTACTATTTCTTTAGAATCAGTATGTAAAACTTTAATAATTTTTAAGTAATAAGAAGCACTTATAACACTTACTATAATGGCAATTATTCCAATAAAGTAATATTCACTTTGCATTGCTGAGTATAATACAAATTGTTTTGAAAAGAAACCTAATAAAGGTGGTACTCCAGCCATACTAAATAAACAAATAGTTAAACTTAAACTTAATAATGGATTATTAAAGAATAAACCTTTAAGTTCAGTAATATATTTAATATCTTGGAATGATTCTAAAATAGATTGGCTATTATTTTTCAATACATAACCTAATGCTATTAATATTAAAAATGTATTTAAATTTGTAATAGAATATTGGATAATATAAAATAAGAAAGAATCTATTGATTGTTCCGTGTTTATAGCTAAAGCTAATAACATGAAACCTATGTGTGAAATAGTACTATATGCTAATAATCTTTTTATTTTTAATTGTGCTAACCCTACTATTGTCCCTATTAATAAAGATAATAATGAACTTATTAATAATAAAGTTTTCAAGGATAATGAAAAGATTGTAATTAAACTATTACCGATTTGACTTTGTATCTCTAATAAGAATATTAAGATTGATATTTTAGGCATAATTGTTATCCATATGGTTACTATTGTTGGACTATCGTCATATACATCTGGTGCCCAATTATGTAATGGTGCTGCTGATACTTTAAATAAATATCCTACTATTATTAATACGATCCCTAAACTTAAACCTTGTAAAATGGCTGTATTTTCACTTACACTAATTAAATTATATATACTTTCTAAATTTGTTAAACCTGTATAAGTATAAACTAATCCACTTCCTAATAGAATTATACATGATGATAAACTCCCTAATAAGAAATATTTTAATCCTGCTGAAGTTGCTGATTCTGATTCTCTATATAAAGTTGTTAGTATATATACCCCAAAAGATTGTAATTCTATACTTAAATACATTGAAATTAAATCTGCTGAAGATACTAATAAAGATGCTCCAAATGTACTAAATAATACAATTAATGAGTATTCTCCAGCATATGGCATATTTTCGGTTATTTTAACTTTTGATATATTTAGAGATGGCCATGATATTAATATTAAACTTCCTATTACTAATATTATGATGTCTAATAATTGACTGATGGATGTGACTTGGAATAATCCACTATATATACCTATACCTGATCCAATTGACTGAATATAGAAAGCATTAAAAGCTAATGCTCCGGCATAAATAAATATTATAGAAGATATTCTTACATATAAGATACTTCTTATATTTTGATTAATGGATGGAAGGGCAATTGCCACTATTAAAATTAAGATACTTAAAAAGATCATTACTCCTTGTTTTTATCATTTATTGATCATTAGATTATATATCTTTTGATGTATTTAAAATATTAGAGTATAAACAAGTAAATCGGAATAGAGAGGAGTCGAACCTCCAAGGGTATTACCCGAACAATTAGCAATCGTTTTAACTTACCAATGAAAACTATTCCTCAAATAAGATATAAGTATACATATATAAATTAAACTTAGCTTCTTTTAAGCAAAAAAATGATTACTTAATAAAAAGATTAACTTTATTTGGGTTATATACATATTTCATTATTTCTTAATCTTAAGTTATTATATAATTTATTTAATGTTTTATAAATATTTTATGATAGTTGTTGGCTTCAATTATTTGTATTTATCTGATAAAAATGTCTTTATTAAAAATCAGTATAAGTATAGGGGTAGATATCATATAAGTATAAATAAATATGGGTATCTAAGTTATTATTATATTTAAAGTAAAATTAAGATTTATTATTTAATTTAACAATAAATAATCTAATAACTTGTTGTAAAGTAAATAAAGGTAAAAAATATTTAGATAAAATATAAATTACTACAAATAATACTACAAATGAAAAGTATAATTGATTTAAAAAGTAAAAAGGAATTAATTGTGGCATAACTTAATTAAAATAACTGGGCTCTTATTAATTATTAAGAACTATCTCTTGCTCGAAGCAAACAAAATAATGAGATACTGATTCTTTTAATATCTATTCTTATTATGAGAATATACAGAGGAGAGTTTTAGTATGAAAATGTAGAGTATGGATGTTAAAAAGTGAAAATAAAGGTGTTTAAAGGTATGATTTTTAAGTAATTAAGGACTAAAATAGAAGAAGCAAGGATGTAAATTAAGGAAGAAAAGAAAGGAGGGGGGTTTGATTTTAAGAAAAGGAAGGATGGTTACAATACAAATGGATTATAATAAGGTTACCTACTAAATAGAATAGTGAGGGGTGCATATCCAGTTAAATAGTGGATTCAATAAAGAAATGAGACAGTTTGGGGAATGATTATTAAGTATTCAAGGGAAAATATCAATAATTATAATCTGGAGCCTAATGAAGACATGAATGGCGACTGGAGCACGTCACGAAGTACGTGCGGTTTTAATAATTTTTTCCCGTTCCGTGATTTTCACTCCGTGACCGACCTGGTCGGTTCTAAAAACGGCTCAAAACCAAAGAATTCACTTTTTTTACAAGAAAATCACTTTTGAGGCCAAGGATTCACCTTTGAATCAACAAATTCAAGTAAAATATCCAATATAACCTTTAAATTGACCAATCTTAGTAATAGAAACAGGAAGGGGGCTAATCCCATTGATTGTCAAAGAATTCAGTTAGATTCTCGATACTATCATCAGGATCAACGATAGAAGCAGAGTCCGCTACAGAAGAGTCATCAGCAGTTAAAGAAGGTGCAATATCTCCAATGTTCGACTCGAGGTCGTTATCTAAAGAAAGTTCCATCTGTTCACCAGCATCAAATTGGTTAATCAAGTGTTGTATAGCTCTCTCAGACTTTTTATCAGGTGCATCTTCCCAGTCGTTAGTGATAGGGAACACATTCTGGCCTTCAAGCAATTCTCTTCTGATTCTAGCATAAGGGTCAACATAAGGTTCACTATGAGTCATGTACGCAGTTTGTACATTAACTTCAGAGTCTTCACCCCAGGTTCCAGGTTCCTCCGTAGAGTTTCTTCCCAACTCTTCAATAATCTGTCTTGATTTACCTCTACTTCTACCTTCAGAAGGAGATACTTGAATAGGACTTGTCCAATAATCACTGAGTCTACCAGTAGGTGCAGAAGGTAAGTCAGATTGTTGTAAGTCAGGGTTATCTCTAGTTACTGTACCTTTCTTCCAAGGGAATCTTTCTTGAAGGAGTTCAAACATTCTACCAGGCCATGTTCTTCTAAATTCACTACCGGGAGTTTGTATATGCCCCCTTCTAGATCGACATCGGTATCTGCTCTTGGAGGAGTCTGAGGGTTAGTTGGTCTACCATAGTCATCATCTCTCTTCCAAGGGTTGAAAGATTGACTGTTACTGAATCTATCTTTAATTGATTCACCAAAGAACCAATAAGTTAAACCAAATAAGATTACCATACTGATATAAAACTTCCAATCTGAGAATAAACTGTAACTGGAAGCATCCTCAGCTGGTTTTCAGAACCAATCCCAAGTTGGTTTATACTGAGAGTAGATCTTTCTTAATGAATCAAATTTACCCTCTGATGCATGTTCCAGTTTCTTAGCTTCATCAGCTATCTTATGGACTACATCTTTAACAACAGGACTGTGTTCTATTGCATCACTCATTGAGTAACTTAGTTTGGACAGGGGCTTACTTATGCCTCCTGGTACGTGTGGATGGTTGGGGAAATATTTATCTAATGCTTCAACAAACTCTTTTTTAATTTAATTAAGTTCATAAATGATACCATGGAAGCAGGGATAGAATAAATACCCTTGAAATTATATAAATTAATGAAAATTAGGAAACCTAACAAAGCGTTAAGCAATCTAAATACTCCAAAGAAAGAGCCAAATACTTTTAATAGGAACATGGTTTTCCTATCTGAGAAGAAGACTCTTAACAGAGCTTTAAAATAAGGAGAAATAAATCTCTTGAACGATAGGTTCGATATGAAAGTTAATGTTTTTTTGATCATACTTTTATACAGAACTAACATCAAGTAGAAATTAAGACAATTAACAACTGAAACTAAAAACCATTCGTGAGAACTTTAGTCAAATAATTAACCTTCTAACTCACATTCTTGAAGGGGGTTTGAATTGTATCAAGGTTTAAGTAACTTCTTACTTAGTAACAATGCTTTTTAAGTGATTGATATGTTGTTCTAATCTCTTAGATACAGGATCACCAGTGTTCATCCCTACTATTGGAGCTACGTATTCATTGTCAATCAAAACTTTGTGAGGTTTAAACTGTAAAGTTATTTTAACTGATTTCACAGTTACAGTTTGATCAGTCATAGATCTAAAGAATCTATTATCTACTACTTTTGCTATTTTTACACCATGGTAAATTGATTTAATTTCATCAAAGGAGATAGAATCTCTAGTATAACCAGCCCAAACTGATTTCTCAACTCTGTTCCCTTGTTTATCATAATACCAGAAACCATACTGTTTAATACCCAGTACGTATATTTCTTCGATAACGCAACCATCTAGTTCGTCTTTGAACATACCCAGTTAATTTCCAATTAGGTGTTCAGGTAAAGGTTGGGTTGTAATTGCAGAATCAGTATCAGTGTAAATTACATAAGGTAATTGTTTAATTCTGTTCATATGGATTCTAGAATAGCTTGTGATTGCTGATGCGATTGCTACATTAGCTTTAACACTTCTTTTGAATGGAGATTTATCATGGAATACTGCCTTCATTTGATCTAATGCTTGATAGTTAGGTTTATCATCAAAAAGGATTGTAGATAAGTCATCATTGATATTCAAGATAGTGGCAGAAGGAAATGCAGTTAAGTATGCTGCCTCCATATCACTTGGTATAGTTATTGTTTTCAATTGTTCTTGTCTTCTACCGAAAACACCGTATAAACTATTTAATAATAGTTTAGCAATCCATCTTTCAGCACCTACCGAGTTATTTTTAATTTCAAACATTTCTTTAACGTAATCATTAAAAATATAACCTTTTGTGAATCTTTTTGCACATTTAACTTTGACTATTTTATAACCTAAGCTTACCATATCTTTAACTTCTTCGGAGAAATAAACACCAGAGAATTTACCTCTTGGGTATATGGTTCTATTCTGCCATCTTAAAGGTAATACTGGTCTTTTAACAGTAGCTGGACAGTGGATTTCTAGTTCAATGAAACCAAAGAAACTATTTAGATCGAATGAATCTAAAGCTGATCCAGTTAAAGTTTCAATAAGTTCTAAAGGCATTGGTTTGGTCATTGCATAAGGATAAAGAGATCTTACATCATAGTAGTAACATTTGACTCCATGTGCTTTATAGATGTCAACTGCTCCGCCAAAATAAGATTTTCTTACGAAATAATCGTTGAACCCAGTTAAAATAGGTATTGGTGACTTTAAGAAATTAAGTCTTAGGATTTTCATAGCTAATGCTGGTAAAGAAACTACACTTGTAATATCTACTCCATATTTATCAATATAAGTCAATTGTGCTTCTTTCAATGCTTTGTACAATGCTGCTGAGTCTTGTCCTGCATATTTAACTAATTCTTTCATTTCGTATTTGTCTTCAAGAATTGTAGGTTTATTCCATTTAGGATTATATGGAGTTAATTTACCTTCCACTGAGAACAATTTACAAAAACTTTGTAGAGATACAGGGAATATTCTTAAAGAATCCATGAACACAAGGGTTTTATCATTGATCACCACCCTGATTGTAACATATTTATTATAAGCATCAACAATAGTCTCAACTTTATTAGTAGGATAATACGCATTAACAAATCTACTTAAAAAGATTCCATCGAATCCACCTAGGTTATGAGTAAAATATAATTAGTTTTGTCTTCACTTTTACTTTCTAAGTAATCAAAAAAATCTAACCACATGTAGAACACTGACTCTAGACCGACCCTCTTAACTCTGAAAACTTTAGTCTGAGAAGTTACTTTACATGAAATCATCAGTGGTATCTGATGACCTTTGTATGAAACTGTTTCTATGTCCATAGTTGAGAATGGTTTAGGGTTCACTGCTCTTCTGGTTAAGATCGTTATAAGTTGATTTTTATTTTCCAATACTTTTTCTCCCGGCAGGGGGATACAAGCTGAACTTGAATAATATCTTACTCCTTCTTTATCGGCTAAGAAGTTTCTTAATGCTTTGCTTTTTCTTGAAGAAGTCTTTCTTAGTTTTATTCGTTCATCGTGGTTAGCTATAACATCATGCATACTTTTGTATCTGATAGGATCCAATTTAGATGCTGCTTCTCTTAGTTTAGTAATGATTTCTAGTATACCATTATTAGCTTTAATTTTGGCATTTGCCATATGGTCAACGTTCCATACTCTAACCCTAAACATTGTAGGAATATCGAAATTATAACCATCACCATGATCAATATGTTCAATACCGATAATATAAGTGATTAAAACTTTATTTAAAAAATATACTTTATAAGTTAAACTACATTTATGGTTTGTATTATTAGGTTTCAATGCAGATTTGATTATAGGAGATGAATGATAGTATCTTTTGCCACCAATCTTGTTGAAGTTACTATCAAACTCTTTATTTATTTAGACCTTTTAAGGGGGTTAAGTTATTTAATTTATTACTTACTCTTCTAGGTTTAGTAATAAAGATTGGAGCCACCATAGCTAATAATAAAATAATACTTATAATAATTAACCAAGAACCACCATAGGTATAAAGACCTTGTCCTATAGCTTCAATTTGTGAGAAATTAGTAATAGTAGTATCAGCAATAGTTGGATTTATTGCAATATGTACTACACTATCTAAGTTTAAATTATTTTTTAACAGTAATCCATTTAAAATATTAATTAGATTTAACAAATAAGAGAAAAAGGATACATTATCAATAGAAAATGGAATAATAGTATAGATTTCATATATAAATAATATACCTATTGAGAATGCTAAAGGTAAGTTTTTTGTATATTGATGACTTGTTTCTAAAATATCAGTTAATCTTATGTTAAGAAGCATAATCACAAATAAAAATAATACTGCAATGGCACCTACATAAACTATAATATAAGAGATACCTATAAATCCTATACCTAATAATATTAAATATCCAGCAGCATTTACAAATACTGAAATTAAGAAAATCACTGCTATAACAGGATTTTTAGATGTAATAACTAAAACACTAGAAAATAGTGCAGCAAAGGCTAATAAATCAATTAAGAAATTTTTCATATTTTATTATTTAAATTTTATATGACCGAATATATATAATATATATATTTCTAGTTTGGTCGTAAACAAGATATTGAAATATCAAGTAGGTTTAACCTAAAAACATTTTATTTCTTATTATTTTAATAATTTAAGGATTTAACCTCGATCATTAATAATGATTAATGGACTCTTTTAAATGATATTAATCATAAAATCATATAATTTAATAAATATAGTTATATTTAAATAACAATATATAAATAATATAATAATATTAATGATAATTTTTATTAAATAAATAATTTAATTATTGTTAGGCTTATTTAAAATCAATTAAAAACTAAAAATTAAAAATGTTTAAAAAAATAAATAATTATATATTCAAAATTTAAAAAGAATTAGATAAATGAAAAAATAAGTATATTAGGTATAAAACAAAATGTCCCTCCCTCACTCCCATCCCTACGCCCGGACGGGGTGGCCACGGAGTAGGGGGAGAAATTAAAAAAATTTATGTCCAATAGATACAGTAAAACTGAAAGCACCTCTTTTGTTTTTTTGAGTTAATCTAGCTGTAGTCACATAATTAGATTTACTTCTAGCTAAACTACCATATTGAATTTTTTTAACTGTTCTTCTAGGTACAATTTTACCTCTCATTAATCTTCCACCTAATTTAATATTTACACCGGTTAAAATAGTAGCAAATCTACTAAATTTATTTAAATTACTTCTAAACATCATTTTATGAGATTGGTGTTTTAAAAATCTTCCTATAATTCTAGTAAAAGAGTTTCTTCTAAATAAACCTAATTTACCTAAAATATTAATTAAAATTTGACTATTATGACTAACTGAATATAATTGAGTTAATTCTAATTTGACTGGTTTTTTAAAATAATGACTTAATTTAGCACTTAAATCTTGTAATTTATTGATATTTAAATCTAAAAAGTTTTTGTTAAAAAGTTTTTTATTAAGAACAAAATAAAATAAGTTAATAATAATATTTTTAGGAGTTATTAAATAATAAGGTCTACTTATTACACTACTCATTTCAAAGAATGAATATTCTAATATTTTAGTTACATTTTTATTTAATATTTTTGAATTTAAAGTTTTTGAATTAAATTCATATAAAGTATTTTGAGTTTGAGCTAAAGGTATATCTAAAGTACTAAAAGATTTTAAATAATTTTGAATAACAGTTTGTAATTCATCATCTTCTTTTTTTTTCGGAATGTAAGTTAACATATCTATTTTATCATAATATGATGTTTTTTGTGAAATAGGATTTATTTCTTTATTTATTAATTTTTTACTGTTTAAAATTATTTCTTCTTTATTTTGATTATCTTTTATTAATTGATTATTATATTTAGCTATTTCTAATACTGGTGATAAGTCTATTCTTTTTCTTTTTAAAGTTGGTGTTTTATAATTATTTGATTTTAATGTTGGTAAATCTATAGTAGAATATTGATTATTGATTGGTAAGAAAAATTGGTTGTTTTCCATATTGAATGATTTATTAATTAACGTTGGTTAATTTATTTTTACTTTTCATAACTGAGCTATTTAAAATAGCTACCTTATTTATCCATTGTATTCAAGGTAATATACATTCGTTTTACCCCTTTTCTACTAATTATTTAATAGTGAATATAATGTTTTATAAAATATTTATAAGATTGATAAATAAAGTTTTAAGCTAATAGATAATTCATAATTTATCATTATTTAAATTCATATTTTTGATTCTTACTTAACATAAATTAATTTTTAGCCTTATAGTGGGCACATACATAAATTTATGTTTGCATTATAATTAGATTATGCGGCATCTATCCATGCTAAGTAATCTTGGATTGATACTGTTTCTATTACTATTGCCATGAAACCATGGTACACACCACCAGCATACTTAATATACTCTTTTAAAGTATATTTCTAATGTAAATTTTAAATAGAGGGGGCCGATAGGGTTTAATATTTTCTTAATAACCTATTTAACTTCTTAGATGTTTGTCTATAACTTTAGATAATTTAGCTTTTAATCTGTAGGTATCTAATCTTATATTTAAAATTTTAATTTTTAGTCTATTTATTTTGATCAATCACAGATTTAACTGTAGGGTCAAGAAGAGATGCTTGTAGAATAGTAACCCAGATTTAATAAGTTTAGGTAAGTTATATAATGAACAATATTTTGTTATAACCAAAGTTATAGTATGATTAAATAGGGGAGAAAAGTAAATTAAAAAAATAAATATCCTATAATATATATATAACTTATAGTCATTTTATTATTAAATACATATAAAATAAGTATATATATTAATAATAAAGTAGATAGTCCTATTATATTACAAATTATATTTCTTACATATAAATCCATAAAAGCCCTTACTTCATTAGGTTTATATTGACTTTCTTTTTCCTTAAGCCAATCCCATAAGAATAGGGGGGGCATATACCGGATTAGTTATTTTACCTTTAAAAAAAAGTAAACACAAATTAATCAATAAGTAAAAATACTAAATATATTAAAGCTAATATAATATTAACAAAAAGTACTTTTTTCAAAGTAAGTTTACTTAATAGTAGAATTATAGAATTAAAATCTACTGATACTATTAAATCTACTGATACTATTAAATATTTAATAAATTTAATAAATCCAAAATCAGAATAAAAAGTATCGGCATCCTTAAATTAGTTTAAAATTGCTTATTAATTTTAAGTTTAGTATTTGAAAAGATTGTAGGGGGGGGGGGGTATATGGTTATTAACCTATCACTAATAACAAGATTATTACTACTGTTTGTAGAAGAAGACACAAAATAGTATTTTTTAATACCATCTCTTTAATAATATAAACATCTTTAAGTTTACTCATGCTATGCAATTCAATAAAATGACATTTTATAAAAGCGGGAGTATATTTAGAAAAATTAATAGAATCGATTCTAGAATACTTATTAATATAATATAAAATAAATAAATTATATAATAATAATAAATTAATAAATAATACACCTACAACTTTTAACATGGTTATTATTTTGAAGTTTAAAATTGATAAAGTGAAAATAGAATTATATGGTAAATATACCATAATAAGAATACTTATTAATAATAAAACATATTTTAGATATCTATTATTATTTTTTCTTTTTTGTAATAAGGTAAAGAGAGTTATTGATTTTTCTTTTTTATTTAAGTCATTAGTTATAGTACTTATAGTTTTTGAATATTTATTTTTTAAAGCATAGCTTATACCCATAAGACTCATGACTATTAACGTTGCCGCTGTACTGTTAAACACAAACGCTTGTCTTGCTCTCATTTTGAGATAAGAAATTCTTAGTGCTTGATCTGTAATAGTATTTTCATCAATAAACGCAGTGTTTGCGTGGAGTTTTACTACTGCTCTATACATTAATAAAGCTCCTAAACCGGGCACTCCATATCCAATTAAACCTGGATTTTCTTGGTATAATGTATATAGTTTTTGAGTATACTGATTAACTGATTCTAAGTCTATTATTACTTTACCATCAAGGTATTCTATAACTTTATTTTCTGTCTTAGATATTATTTTATTTTCAAATAATATATTTTCAATAGTTGATTTAATTTCATTAGTATAAGTATTAGAATTAGTCACATCTCTCAAACTATTAAAAGGTTTTTCTCCTTTGATTAAAGGATATAGAGGAGAGAATAATTTTTTATTATCTACACTTTCATTTTCTTGTACAAATAAATTTAAACTATTATTAATAATTTCTTTTTTATTTATGTTGTTTGCTTGAGATAATTCAGGAAATGCTTCCGAGTAAGATGTGACTGTTGATTCTATGTATTCTGAAGCAGTCATTGGCTCAGAGTGAGCTCTGATTTCATTAAAATATTTAGCATCCTGAACAGGATTATTGGATAATGGAGGAACATTACTATATAATACATTAGAACTATGAAAGTGTTTTTTTGTTACCATTTAACGTTAATTAACGTTGGTTAATTTATTTTTACTTTTCATAACTGAGCTATTTAAAATAGCTACTCTATTTATCCCCAGATCCAAAGAGATATACTTCCGTTTCTCTAATAACTTGGTTGGTTTTTATATTATTTATATTTTTTATATAATAGTGATAAATAAAGGTTTAAGCTAATAGATAATTCACTATTTAATTAATTTTAAATTTATATTTAAATTAAATCATATTTTTGAATTTTACTTAACATAAATTAAATTTCTTAGCTTTATAGGGGGGTATACATAATTTTTATTTTGATTATAATTATTAATTATGTAATTAAATACTTATAAAAAATACATACATTAAATTTAATATGTTTTTTATTTGATTAGATTATGCGGCATCTATCCATGCTAAGTAATCTTGGATTGATACTGCTTCGATTGCTATTGGCATGAAACCATGGTACACACCACAGATTTCAGAACATTGACCGTAGAAAGTACCTGTTCTTTCAGCTAAGATAGAAGTTTGATTTAATCTACCAGGTACTGCATCAATTTTTAAACCTAAAGAAGGTATTGCAAAAGAGTGGATAACATCAGCACCTGTAACAATTAATCTAATATGTGTATCAGTAGGAACAACTACTTTATTATCAACATCTAATAATCTAAATTGTCCTAATTCTAAATCTGATTCAGGTATCATATATGAATCAAATTCTATTGATTCTCCACTAACATTAATATAATCACTATATTCATATGACCAATACCATTGGTGCCCTACTACTTTTATTGTAACAGTTGGAGAAATTACTTCATCTAATAAATATAATAATCTAAATGAAGGAAATGCAATAGCAATTAAAATGAAAGCTGGTGTAATAGTCCAAATTAATTCTATTAATGTACCGTGGTTAAGATATTTATGTACAATAGGTGAATTATTATTATTAAAGTAATACATTATTGATCCTATAACCCAAAATACACTTACACATATTACTACTAAATAGAAGAAGATAGTATTGTGTAATTCTACTATCCCTGTAAATCCTGGTGCTGCACTATCTTGAAATCCTAATTGCCAAGGTTGTGGTGCATCGTTATAAATTGTATTAAAAATTGAAAAGTAATTTAACATAATTGTTATTAATTCATTTATTTAATGATTAAATTTGAACTTAGTATATTTTACTCACTATATTTTATTTATAAATAATTTATATTTATATTAATATTAATATTAATAAGTTTAATACCCTGTCTATGAAGACAATCATGATTAAAATCATTGCTTAATTTAATAAATTAAAGGCATCCTAAGTTACATCTTAAAAATAATACATCTTTTTACTAAGGTAAAAAAAAAAAATAAAGGAGAATTGAACTCACTAATATATTTATCATTATTTAATATAAATATATACTTAAACCATTAAGCAACAATATTTTTAATTATTAAAACATGGTCCATTTTTATGAATTTCAAAGATTCTTGTTTAACCATTAAACTAAAGATGCATTTAAATAAATAAAATTATTTTATAAAAGCAAACATTTAATACGAGTAAAGAGACTTGAACTCTTAAAATAATGAAAACCTAAGATTCACTCGGCTACCAATTTCGACATACTCGCCATACTTTACTAAAAAAACTAAACTAAAATAATTTAAATTTAAAATATGGATAAGAGGTGGGGGATTCGAACTCCCGGTCAATAATGTGTAAGATTACTGCTTTAACCAACTAAGCTAACCCCTTCCTATAAAATTTTTGATTATAATTTTAATCTTATATTTATTTTTTATATTGATTTAATTTATAAACATATAGGGGGTTACAAATTAATTATTATCCAGCTGCACTTTCCAGTACAGCTACCATGCTATGACTTTTGAGATGTTACCCCAATGAATTCACTAAATCCAATAAGTTTAGCATAATCCTCAAAATACTTTACTTAAAGCAATGAGCTACTATGCAAAAAACATTAACTTACTCCAGTTTCCTCCACTAAAAGCTTCTTCCCAGCGACAGACAGTTAGTTCATCACGAAACTAGCTTCACCGTTGCGCTACTTATCAACGATTACTCGGAATTCCTTCTTCATGCCTCCGAATTACAGGAGCCAATCCGGCTTATATTTAATATAAATCACTTTGTTTAATGTTTAGCTCCACCTCTCTTGGGAAGTATTGCATCACTTTGTAAAAGTTTTTGTGGCACGTCTATAGCCCAGAACATGAGGGCCATACCGACTTGTCTTAGCCCCCGCTGAATCTCTATCAGATTCATTAGTTATTAAGTATAAATTAATAACAGGGATTTCGTTCGTTAGTGGAATTAACCTAATGTTTAACAACACGAACTGAAGACAGCCATGCAACACCTGTACTTAAGTACTTTAAATTATAAAATACTCCTAATTTTTTCTTTTCCTTTTCAGTAAAGAAAATTTATAGTTTGTATGCAAGTTCTGGTAAGGTTTTACGCGGATTATCGTATTAAATAACATGCTTCACTCCGTTTGCTTCGAGACCGACTAATTTTTTTGTTTTCTACTTTGCAGTAGTACTCACAAGGCGGAATGGTTATTGTGTTAACTTCGCCTCTAGTTATTTTAATTTAACTAATGACTACCATTCATCGTTTACAGAAAGGAGTACCGGGGTATCTAATCCTATTTCCTACCCTAACCTTCGTTTCTCAGCGTCAATCATTAGTGGAGAGTGGCCTTCGCCCTGAGTATTCTGCCTAGGATCTATGGATATCAGCCCTCCTCTAGGCGTTATACACTATAACCTCTTTTTGATTCTAGCTTTCAATTTAGATACCATTTAATTTTTGCAATAATAATTCTTATAAAAGCTGCCTACAAACCCTTTACGCCTGTTTATGATGATTAACGTTCGCGTCTCTGGTCTTACCGAGTCTTCTGGCACCAGATTTGGACGACACTCATAGTAAGGTATTATCATTATTTTCCCTTACGACATCATGAATTTGAAAAAATTCTATGATTTCAGTTAGCTAGTTCACTCTTACGAGCATTGACTAATATTCTCGACTGCTGGTAGTGTTATTACTACTTGGGAGATTTCATCCCCAATGTGGCCAGAGGTTCTTTCAAACTTGACTTTCGATCGTTGGCTTGGTAGGCCGTTACCCTATCAACTACCTAATCAAATTAAATAGAATCCTATAGCAGAAATTTTCCTTTACTTTATATCTCCTAGCTAAGAAGACTATAGGGTATCTTATTTAACATACTCACCTCTACACCTTATCCCCTAATCCCATTAATATTAAAATATTAATTAATAAAGGATGTTGAGAACAACGATTTGCATGTCTTAAACTACTGAAAAACGTTCAATCGGAACCAAAATTAAATTCTTACTGAAAATTTAAACTTTCATACCTTTACAGTATTAAGTTGTATTTTATATGCTTAACGCAATGTTTACAGTCTCTTTTATTTTTATTTTTATACTTAACATTTAAATTTTTATTTGATTTAAACTTTTTTATTTTATTTTATTTATTAGATATATTATTAGTATTAATAATCAATAAGTTACCTAATTCCATATTAAAATTTCATAATCTGAATCTGTGAAATCTTTTTCAACATTATTGGATTATTTGAATAGTATTTTTTATATATCTTACTCTACTTCCATTTTAAATTTAATTGTACTTAATTAATTTTATTTAATAAAAATTAAAATTTTTTTTATTACAATGGACTTAAAATTTGTTAGTATTTAAAGATTTAGGTGCAGAAAGGTTATCTATAACTTTAGGAATAAACTCTTTTATCATTTCTTATAGTAACTCCCATATCCCCCTCATGTCATTTTACTTCAAATAACTTATTAAATATTAGACTCTGTTTTCCTTAGGACACCCTAATTATAAACATATAAATTCACGATCAAGAAAATGATCTGAATTTTTAATTAAAGCATTATATTTATAATTAAATATAATTGTTTCAATCATATCTCTAAAATAATTCCTAATTGAATTTTTTATTTCATTTTTAAGAAAATGATAAAATTTAAAATATTCTGGATGATCAGGATCTACATTTAAAAAAAAAGCTTAGGTAATTAGCTAATCTCCATCCTAATGTTAACAATGAATCTCTTTATTATGAACCAGTGAGTAGTCTATATTGAATTTGAAATTTGAATAAGACCATGATGTACCCATAAAAACAAATAATGTACCCTTATCACTCAAAAAGTGTTAATTAAATTAAAAAAATAGAATTAAACACTGATCATTTTATTTTTTCATACTACTTTGATAAAATCATTATTAAAGTGTGTACTTAACACCACTATACTTACATTAATAATTCAACTATTTTTACATTGACTAATTATAATAGCATATATTTAAAATATAAATTTTTATAGTCTATCTATTATCGATGTTTAAACAATTATCTAAAGTATAATTTAGAAATCCAATGGAGTTAACTTTACTTAGTTATTTTTCAAATGTATTATACATTATTTTAATAAGAAAAGATTTATAACCTTATTACCATTTTTATAGGGGGTGAAACATTTTCTTTTGTTAATTAAATTTGGTTATACATTACTCGTTTCACCGATACTTTTATATTCATGTTTATACTGTTTAATTATATATTATTTATAATATTTTCTTGACTATTAACATTTACATTAATATTATTACTTTTGTAAAGTTACAGTGGTACATTTTGTGGTAATCATCAAATGGTTCACAATATTGTAATATTTTTATGTTTAATGTTTTTAATATAACCAGGGGGTTCAGTATACGAATAGTCATATTATATACCCATTGAATAGAACAGGATAACCTAAGAATCTTCTATAAGGTTTTAAAAAAACTATTAACTTCACTATTCAAATAAACATAATTATTGACTTCAGAAGTAGTTATAGCCTTGTCTATTATTTTTTTAGTACAATCTTGAATAAACAATGAGTAAAATAAGTTATTTTTTCTCAGCAAAACCTAATAATTTAATGTTTTGCCAGAAAGATCCATTATTAATAAGAATATGAAAATGTTCAGGGGTTAAAACCAAATTGACTCTACTTGTATTAGTGCCTACCTAAAATATTAAATTTAACATTAGTATAATTGATTATTAGTTTGACTATTGGTCTGAGTGTTACTATTACTTTGACTGTTATTATTACTTATAATCCCAGATGGTAAACTTCCATGATTATTACTTTCTACGTTACTTTTAACTTCGCTATTTACTGGTACAACTGGATTTAGTTGTGTAGTAGCTTGTTGATTAATTTGATTTAGAATAATATTATTTGTTGTTTTGCGTAGATTACCCTGAGTATTTTGTTGTACATTGGTTTGGTGATCAGGAGAAACATCACCACCTTCACAATATATAGTATAACCAAAAATTATATTTTTTAATATTAGAGCACCATATGTAATATTAGTAGTCAAGTTCATGAATATTATTGCAGGTAAAGAAAGTAATAGTAATTTTTGTAATAAACTTAACTTATTTATATCAACTTCTTCCATAGAGAAAGTAATTTCATTATAATGTTCTTCTAAATATAAACCACATAATGTAAATGATATTATCGAATTATATATAAATACCATTTTATAAATATCATTATAACAAACACTTAATACAGAATATAATCTAAATAATACAATTATACTTAAATATATTAATACCATATTATAGATTATAAAACCTATTAAATATATATATTTAACTTTACCATTTTTTACTTCTCTTATAAAGTATGGTATTCCTTTCAATGTAGTAATCACTAACCTACAACCTAAATTTAATTTAATAAAAAGTATATTAAATACACTTCCCATTAGTATCACATATTGTAATACACTATTATTCGGGATATCGATTAATAATTCAATTCTAAAGAAGTAGCTTATTATTCCCAATAGTAATAAGAATATTACGGATTTGTAACTTACAATTATAATCCCAGTGTGATTTTTCACTATTTTATAATAATAACATAATAATTTATTTAAATAAGCAAATATCATTTTTTTTTAATTTATTTTTTTAAGAATAGATATTATTATTAAAGTAACCATTTTCTAATCTATTAAAAAGAATGGTTCTACCTATGTAATAGGTGGATACCTTTTAGAAAACTCTAAAGGTACCTTATTATCCTCAAAAAAGGATTATTTCCCTAGTGGATTCGAACCACTACTATCCCTCGGGGAATAAAGTTTCGAAAACTTTTGTTCTACCAATTGAACTAAGAGAAATAAGAATGAGGAAGAAAGAGGGTTAATAATATTACCTAATTGGTAATCTGTAGCTTATTTACTAAAAATGTTATGATTTAAAAACTTAAGCAAAAATGATTACTTATTAAAATTATATTTAAATACCTTCTTATTCTCTAAGAGTTTTATAGTTTAGAAAAATTGTAAAACTATTCTTATAGTATAATAAAAGTTATAAACTAAAATGGGTAAATTAGATCTAATAATAAGAAAAATAGATTCTCTTTCTAAGAGAGTAGAGAAGTTACAACAAGTACATGGAGAACTTTTAGAATGTGTAGAACTAAGTTTTAGTAATAATAGAGATAGGATTGAAATATTAATTAATGAACTTAAAGGTTTAAAAATTATCAGCGATGGGTTTAGTAATGCTAAATATTATCAGCGATGGGTTTAGTAATGCTAAATATCAAGAAGAACTTCTAAGTTTAGAAGTAGCTAATGATCACTTAGCAGGATCTTTAAAATTGGTGATTTATACTCGATCCGTAATTCTTTTGAAGAAATATTACAATGTTCATCCTTATTACAATAAGGGTGGAAAAGATCTACATGCATTATACGAAGGTTAACTAGAAATTGAAAATTCAAAATAATTAATTAATTAAGTAAATGGGTTTTAAAATTCTTCAAATAAAATTTTATCTTCTCTTTTAGAGACTTTAGATAGATTAAGAAAAAACTATTCTTTATTAAAAACTTCGGAAAGGTCCAACCACAAAAATTTGATTAAGTTTAACTAATTGTAACTAAGAAATATTTTGATTGTTCCATCTAATTAAACCTGCTGTTAAACTAGTTACCCCCTCAACTCTTATTATTTAAGAATAATGAATAGCACTAGAATGAATAAAGCTTTTATCAAATTTATTTAAATTTAAAACTCTTATGGGAATTGTACTATATTTATTTATTTGATTCATGTTTAAATTTCTATTAAGAATAGAAACTTGTAACTATAAACCTTAATAATAGATTTTATACTTTAAGATAAAGAGAGAGGGGGAAATATTTACCAATTATTTTTGATTAGGATAAAGAGCAAATAATAAAGTAGCTAAATAAATTATAAATAATCTATTTTCATTTAAGATGGGATTATCTAATAAAATAGGTGAGAACACTAAGAATACTAATGATAATAAACCAATAGTAATATATAATGAATATGTTGTAATAACTCCCGTATCTAATCTCCCAATATTAATTCCAGTTTGACTTAAAGTATTACTTAAACCATAAGGACCAACAAATTCAATTACTCCTCTATCTAATACTTTGCTTATAAAGTAACCTAATTGTAAACCTCTACCAATAAAGTAATGGTTATATATTACATCAAATAAATATTTACCATTTAAAAAAGTATAAATTTTTCTGGTTATAGGACTTTCCATGAAAAATAAATTAGGTGTAAAGTGATACAGATAAACAGCTAATACTGCTCCTAATAAAGATAAAATAGTTGGTACTAATTTAACTATTCTATCCATAGAGAATTCTGCTTCTACCATAGTAATATGATTTGGGTGAATAAAAATAGAATTACCAAAGAAATCAGTACCTATTCCTACAAATAAATCAGAGAATACAAAACCAAAGAAGATACTAAATAAAGCTAATACAAATAAAGGTATGATCACTGCTAAAGTAGCTTCATGTGAATGTAAATAAGATGTTTTAGGACCATTAGGTTTTGTTAAGAAAACTAATGAAATTAATCTAAATGAATAGAAAGCTGTTAAACCTGCTGTTAAACTACCTAAAATAAAGGCAAATGTACCTTCAAAACTATATTGTGCAAAAGCTAATTCAATTATTAAATCTTTACTATAGAATCCTGTTAACCATGGAGTAGCTAATAATGATAAAGTACCTACTAACATAGCTGTATAGGTAAATGGTAAGAAATTAATTAAACCACCTAATCTTCTGACATCTTGTTGATCAGAGAAACTATGAATTACAGCACCTGCACCTAAGAATAATAATGCTTTAAAGAAAGCATGGTTAACTACATGCATTAATGCTACATTGTATTGACTAAGCAAAAAAAAATAAGATTAGCCCTGCTCTCAGTCTCATAAATCAACTATATTCTGAGAAGAGGCAAGGCAAAGTATTATACCTTTTAAATCCTAACATACCTTTCTATAGGAAAAAAAAATATAGTTGGCAGATTAATTATAAATTTTATACTTGAAATATTATAAACCTATTTTATATTTTAAAGTTTTTCTAAATATGATCAGAAACAAGCGCTCTTACTTTACCTACATCTCTTGCAGGTATTTTTAAAATGTAACCTCTATCTTTATCAGAATGAGGAGTTTTAACTAAATAAGAAGAAATATCAAATTTAGAAAGTAAAATAGATTTGATTCTATTAATTTCAATTAAAGTAAAATTATTAAGATGAAGAATTATTCTAGAACCACTTTTATCCCAGCTTCCATCACCCATTATTAAAAATGCAATAGCTAATGGAGTAAATAAAGAATCTAAATTTAAGGGTAACACCTTAATATTCTTATTATCTATTGATTTATATAATGAAGTGAAAAAAGGTAAAGAAAGTGTTTGAAAAGAATAAACTATTTTTTTCTTTTGTCTGTTAATAACATGAATACCACTTAACACTAAATTTAATTGAAAGCACATTTTTCAAATTTCCTGGGTTAATTCTTGGTGTGTTTGTTGAATGCTTAGAAGTGCTTGTTTACCGTGCATTCTAATTGGACCATCTGATAATATTATACCACAAACAACTTGCTTAAACCAATCTGGTATACTATTAGATACTCTAATTTTCTCTTCTTTTGGCATATAACCTCTTGTTCTTTTTTTTTGTAATATAGGTACAGCCATATTAAAAATAAGATCAGGAACTAATATTCCATTTTTAAAAATAAACTCAAAGTAATTACTGTATAAAAATATAATTAATAGAGGCAACCCTATACTAAACTTATTAGCAATCACTTTCATGATTGATTGGACTATATCTTAATAAACAAATTAAATTAATCTATTTACTTCTTTCGTACAGTCTCTGAGGATCCTACTATCTTTTGAAAGATTTGGTTTCCTGCTGATTGTCCATTGTATTATACTTAAAATTGTTACCATTAAGGTATTTAAGCCTTTAGGAGTTTCCAGCATATAGAAAGATTTAATGTAGCCCTTAGATTTGACCTACAGCCATTACCATATAACCTAATTGACTTATGGTACTGAAAGCAATTATTCTTTTTAAATCATTTTGCACTAAACCACATGTAGCTGCAAAGAAAGCTGTAGAAGCACCTACTAATGTTATCACTAATAATGCTGTGGAACTATATTCTAATATTGGTGAACTTCTAACTAATAAATATAGTCCAGCAGTTACTAGAGTAGCAGCATGAATTAATGCTGAAACCGGAGTAGGCATTTATTGTTAACAGTAAATTTCTCTACTGATCGGACTATTTCATCTTCATATATTTAAAATATTAGCTTCACGTATAGTCTCTGAGGATCCTACTTTAATACTTTTTATAAGTATTTTTTGGTTTCCTGCTGATTGCCCATTGTAATATCTTATAATTTTTTACTCTTCCTTTAGAAGGAGTATTTTAAGCTTTAGGGGGTTCCAGCATATAGTGAAGTTTAACGAGGGCCCTACAACACAAAATTATATTCCTAATTTATATAAAAAATCTTTATGCATGTACGGTTTCACTAAAGAAATAACTCTATCCATGCTAGGTTTAGATACTCTAATTCTATATCTATCGTTAATTTTATCTCTTACTTTCAAAGTTGATTTAATATTTAACTTTTCTAGCAATGATTGAAGAATTATACATTCTTCCTTAGTAAATGACTCTGTACACAGAAGAACTGTTTTAGTTCTACCATATGAGTCAAAATAACCATCATCCATTATCCAATAAGCTAGTGATATTTCTGAAAACATTTCAGATATATTTAAAGGAACAATTTTTATGAACTTATTTTTCTCATTATCCCATTTATACCACAAACCGTGTAAAACTGTAAATAAAGGATGTACTTTAGTTCTAAAATTGTATTGAGTTATTTCTTTACCCTTATGTTGAGGAAGTAAACTATTCGGATAAGCATAAATTTTTGTTTTAGTAAATTGACTATAGATATTCTCAATCAAATGATGTATATAATTTAATGAATAAACATCCATTGTCATAGAATATTTACCTTCACCTTTATTAATTTTAGAAAGACTAATAGAACCATCACCTAACATATTCCCAGTAATGGTATGTAATGTAGATGTAGGAATAGAATTAATAATAGGTAAAATAGAGGCACTATAAGGTGCCATATCATATGAATTATCAAAATAAATAAAACAAAATATTATATAAATATAAATAAAAGTGAAAATATAATGTTTAACGCCTTTAAAACCCTCCATACTTCCAGGTAACCAACTATGTAATGGGATTTGAGCAGATTTAGCCATAGCACCACTTAATAACAATATACCAATAATATCGATAGCTGTACTATTCATAAATGGAGCTAAACTAAATAATGTTGAATAATTTAATGATCCTAATAATGCTACTAATGCAAAGAATCCTATACTTAATCCCATATCCATGGCAATCAAATTTATCATGCAATTAAATTTGAAGATATTTTCTTTTTGTGTTCATTCTATCTTTGATTGATTTGATTTTTGAATGCCCTTCTCCCGGACGGGGGGGGGTTAGATGTTTACCTTCACCTATTAAAGTAGCAATTTCACAAAAATCTTGAAAATCAAATTGTTTGACCCCCCCCCTCCGGGAGAATTGAATGGGCTTTAAAAATAGGAATAATAAAATTATTTATGTCTACAAAGTTACCCACTTTAAATACTGAAGCATTTTCACTGTGAGAATAAACGGATCCACATTTCATATATTTAGCAATCATTTCTAATAATTTTTTGTCTCTACGATGTTGCGATATTTTAAATGTTAATTGAATTATTTGACCCTTTTTATTTGAATTAGATTTTGAAATACTAACTAAAAAGCAACCTTCACCACTTGAAAATCCTGCAATCCAATACAAATTTGGAATTTCAGTATAATTCATAATTGGCCGAGGCACTGGATTATAATTAATAAATTTAGATTTTTGCAAACTAGATAAACCTAAGTTCATTGAAGCTCTAATATTAATAATTTGTTGTAATCCGACTTCAGTCAAGTGAACCTTAGTATTAATAAGGTTAACAATTTGTTTAAACAAATAAAAATCAGCAGCTTTTTGAGATAGCAAAGGATAATTTTCAAAGTGTGGTATTATAATATGTGTTAAATCATGAAGTGAATTTACTCTAAAGCTTCCTTCGCTTCGATTATTTTTGCTTATAATGTTTCCGCAGGCAAAAAAATTCTTGCAATTGTAATAATAATTTAATATCCCTAGAATTTAAAGAGATTTGAAAGCTCGGTTTTACCGCCCAACCTAGTCTTCCTTTGATACGTTTATCTATATAGATAGATACACTGAAACAAGCTTCACCGTCGCAAAATCCAGTTACAAACCATGGATCTAACTTAGTGTTTTGAGCTTGTGCATAGGCGCTAGTATGAAAATATGTGGCAAAATTTAATTGTTTAGAAAGGACTTTGACTTGATAGTTTCTTTCGAAACCCATTAGAGTATACCTTAAGTGCAATGGTTTTTTGCACCAACTACCGTCTACTCGTTGCTCTTTTACAGTACTAGTTAATAATACTGATTTAGATCCGCGATAACCCATTTCATTTTCATTCATCTTAGGGCTTATTACCATACCTGGGTAATTACTCCAGCCACTTATAGCCTTTCGACTATAGCTTGGTACCTTAAGCTTTAGGGTGTCCCCGGAGTTTGATAGTTTGAGGCACAAAAGAGAGATCCTACCTCTCAAAGCACCTACTCTATTCATAGTAAAGGCTAATATAGCAGCTTTATTGGCTTGTATTCTAGTAAACCAGAAGTTAATTAATAAATAAGAAACTACTCCAATCAAATCTTAAAATAAAGAAATTTAAATATGTAATTTATCCATAGGCCTATTTATGACACTGATAGAAAGCTTTTTTCTTTATTCCCTGTACATTGAATACCATTCAGGTTTTACTTCATGCCTTGGCATCGTTGTCAAATGAAGTAGAGACAATGATGAAAATTCTGACTATGCATTAAGCACCATTTCAGGCACCCATTATTGGACTAGTCGATAGCGATTTGAAATTAAACCGACGATCTATAAAAAAAGCTTATTAATTTTTGATCGTTTTCAATAATGTCGCAAAAAATGTTATTCACATTTATAATTCATTAAACATGAATGAATCTTTATTCTTCATTTCAATTTTCTAAAGATTTACATTTTTTACTATGGTATTAAATTAATAGTCGCCTAATTTATAATATAAAGTAGGTTATTCCATAATTCTTAGGCTATTCATCTTAGATTTTATTTCATTTATTTGATTTAAACCTTCTTCTGTTAAATGTAAATTTTTATCCATTAAAGAAGCAATTAATTTAAAATCATTAAAGTCATTTGATTTTACACCTCTAATTTGATATTTTTGGTAAAAAGGTAATATAAATTTATTAATGTCTGACAATCCTGTTACTGTATAATAACATGCAATTTTTAAATGCATTTCAATTCTTCCACACTTTAAATAATCTATTATTAATTGAAGTAATTCTCTATCTTTAATATGCTGAGCTATTCTAAATTTTAATAAAACCTGTCTGCCTATTTTTAATTTATTAGCTTGAGTAATAGAGACCTGAAAATTACCTTCACCTGAAGTAAATCCTGCTAACCACTCCCCATTTTCTATATTTAATGGATTATTTATTTTAACAGGATAAGCTTCTACATCTGGAAAAGATGATTTTTGTAAAGGACTTAACCCTTTATTACTACTTGCCTTAATTGCAATTAATTTTTTTAATCCTTCATAATTATTATGAGCCTTTAAATTTATTAAATCACTGGCCATTTTAAATAATAAAAAATCTTTCTCTTTTCTAGAGTGTAACTTATAACTTGAAAAATGTGGAATAATTTTCAAAAGAATATCTTCAATTTTATTTACTACATAAATACAAGTTTTATTATTAGTACTGATTTTACCTACATTTCCAAAATAGTGTTGAATACTTTTTAACAAAGATAAGTCTTTAACATGTAGATGTATACAGAATTTTAATCTACTAATCCAACCTATTTTACTTTTATTACTATTAAGAATAGATATATGAAAAGAAGCTTCAGCATCAGAAAACCCAGTGATGAACCAGGGATCTAACTTAAAATGATTTATATTTTCCTTTTTATTATTTTTTACAGGTATCAAATTATCTGATAACAAATGATGTAAAGATGAATGTGTATAAGGTTTAACAATGTTAGAAAAAGTAGACATAGATTGACTAGAGACATATAAGGTATATCCTTTATTTTTTCCTCCTGAGTGTATTGTTACTGTAAGATTGAACTTGTTTTTTAAAATTTCACATAATTGTGAAAGTTCTTTATATGTAAAACAATTAGTAGCTATCTTTGCTCCCTTTTTTAATTTACTCCCATCGTCCATAAACCATATAGCTAAAGCGAGTGGAGTTAAATATTGTTCTATATTATTAGGTATTATTTTAACATATTTACCTTCTGGACACATATAAAACATATCATGAATCCAATTAAAACTAGAAAAAGTATAAGTATTTATACTATAATGAAAATAAATTTCTCCATTTTTTCTAATTCTTTTTTTAAGTTCAGGTTTATTAATATTACAATAACCTCTAGTTGATAAATAAGAATGAAACCACATTAAATATTCTACATTTTTATTTGATTGTTCAAATTTCATTCTAGTCCCTATTCCTCTATTTCTTTTTTCTAAGTGACCATCACCTAATAAAGAACCTATTATTGTGGAAATTATATCTATATTATGAGGTCCTATTCTTTCTAAGGAAGTTATTATTGTTTTATTTATTTGCTTAGATATATGCAACGGTAATGAAAATAAAACAAAATTAAATTCACTAGGACTCCAATATAGATTATTAAGATAATACCATTTAAGGCAATTTAGTTTACCTTCCCAACCTACAAACATTACAAAATAATTAGCACCAGATACTAAAACTAACATAAAGAATGTGAATAATGATAAATAAGAAAAGAATCTTTGGTTGTGGGGATCTTCTGCCATATAATTAGTTGAAAAGATATGAATTAAAGATGAGATATAAAGTACAGGAATAAACATTGATACTGTTAACTGATCAAATAAGAATTCCCATTGTACACTTAATATTTCTGATTCTAACCATGTACTTAAATGAACTGATACAGGAGAACCACATAATCCTACTTCATAAAATGCTAAAGTAGCTAAAATTGAAGATATTATTAGGCAGGTACATGTGATGATATGAGCACCAGTCACACCTATTTTTCTACCTAATAAACCTGAAACAAAACTTCCTAATAAAGGAAAAATTAATATTGATAAATACATTATGTTCTTAAAGAGATATTTCCTCTTAATCTATAAAAAGCAACTAAAATACTTAAACCTATTACTGATTCTGCCCCTGCTATTGATATAATAAAAATACTAAAATTTTGTCCGATAGCATCGTCAAAACTAAATGAACTTATTAACACTAATAAGGTGACAGCTAATAGCATTATTTCTATTGCTATTATCATTAATATAATGTTTTTTCTATTTAGAATAAATCCTAAAACACCAATTAAAAATAAAAATAATGATAAATTCATAAGTTTAAATATTTAGCTTATCCTTTGGGTACTTGTAATATGATAAGAAAATGGAGACTACTCCATTTTATGTTTTATTATTTTATAAATAAGGTTTCAATTTTTCTTTTTTATACCTTTGATTTATTTATAAAATATAATTATATGTTATTATCCTTATTATTTCTAAATATACATAGAATAACATGATATATATAATTTATTTTTTTTAATATATTATTTATTAGTGATAGATATTAGTTTCCACCCCAGTAATATACAGCTATAAATAAGAATAACCATACAACATCTACAAAGTGCCAGTATAAAATACTTGCTTCATATCCAATATGGTGACTATTAGTTAAATGATAATTGATTATTCTAAAGAAACCAACAGTTATAAAGATTGTTCCTATTATTACATGTACAAATTTGTTATCATAATACATTTAATATTATTTCAACAACTTACGCTGTTGTTCAGACTATTTCATCAATAGATTTATCTATTGGAGGGTGTTCGTGGAAAGATTATTGTTTACATAGATACTCACTTTCTAGTCGTTGAACCTTCAAATATTAATCTTTATTTGCATATTCTATCTTCTATTTATAGAAAAACAAAATATGATTATTCTTAAAAACAAAGAAAATTATATTAAAAAAATGTGTATTTAATTAGAATAATTATGTTTAATAAAAGCTTGGCTGCAAATTGTCCCGCAAAAAATTAGGATTTCTATGCAATTAACCCTCTTTTCTGTCAAAATAAATAAAATTGTTAAATTTAAATCTATAAATTTTGTAAATTTGACCGTTAAGTAAATATTTTTTTATAGTATACCTATCTATCTGTAATATTCTACTACATTCACTAATACTTGAAAAAACTAATACATTGTTTAAATGATCAATAGCCGTTATTTTTATTTTATCAGATACTAATTTTAAAGTATTTCTATAAAATCTTAATCCACCATCTTTAATGGTATATGGTGAAGGAATATTAGATAGTATTTGATACTTTTTATTAAAATCTATAAATGGAGTTTTATAAGTTGATAGTCTAAAATTATTCCAATTACTTATTATTTCTCTAGCTAAAGACTCACCTTCCGGTATAGTATGATAACCATAATAATAAACATCAACTAAAGTACAAAAATCATTAAAATCTTTTAATTTCTTACTATTTAATAATTTAGTTTTAGTAAAAAGCGAAACAATGACAATTTTTAAAAAATGGATGTTGTTAAATTCTATTGTGACCACTTGCCTAGAATTATTTTTAGTTTGATATGTATTTATATTACCAAATTGAAAATAGTCTACTATGGCCCTAAATAAGGGTAATTCTTTTACATGATTTTCAAATTTAAAAACAGGTCTATTAAGATGTGCTGAGAATGAGGCATCACCATCAACGAAACCACCTAACCAATATTTATTTAAGTGTGATAGAGCTGGGCTTGCCTCTAAATAGATGGAAGGATTTTTTATCTCATGATAAAACTTTATAATTTCATTTCTTCCACTATCGGTAAGATGACCTTTGTTTTTAATTAAATTTACTGCTTTTTCAAATATTAAAAACTGAAAATATTTAGAACTTTTTAATTGTACTAAATTAAAAACTGGGCAAATAATATTTATTAGTGAAGCTTGATCATTGACAAAAAAATTACATCTGTTTTTCGAAATAGATATTTTTCCACATCCTAATTTTTTTTGTATAAACTTTAAAACTTCTAAATCGTCTATATGAAGACCTATTTGAAAAGTAAGTATTAAACTATTGTATTTATTATCTTGACTTATGTAGTTTCTTAAACTAATATTAAAATTACCTTCAGCATCTACAAAACCAGTAAGCCATTCTAAAAACGGCGTATCTATTTTTTTAATTTCGGAGTGAACTTTTCTAATATATACAGAATTTTTATTATTTATTTTGGTAGGAGCTAATGTTATTAACCCATGTAAACCTGTTGAAGCATAGAATGTTGTTCCAAATACTGAATCTGTTATAGTAAATGTTGCATTAAAATATTCAACATATTGTAAAGCAGTGAAAACAATAGCTAAGATAATAGTTAATAATCCTCCTATTATAGCTTTTTTTCTGTCTCCTTTAATTAGAGCATGGTGTCCATAAGTTATAGTTGATCCACTACTTAATAATAAGAAAGTATTTAATAATGGTATCCCAAATGCTGATAATGCTTCTATTCCTTGTGGTGGCCATACCCCTCCAATTTCTACACTTGGACTTAAACTTGAATGGAAGAATGCCCAGAATACAGATAAGAATGCAAATACTTCACTAACAATGAATAAAATGACTCCTATTGTTAACCCTTTTTGTACTTGAGTAGTGTGACATCCTAAATAAGTTGCTTCTAAAATGATATCCCTAAACCATAATAACATTCCTAAACCTGTTGAAGCTAAACCTACTATAAATGTAAAATCACCATATCCATGCATTGATAATACTGCTCCTACTGTTAAATTTAATAATGAAAAACTAACTAATATAGGCCATGGAGATATAGTTACTAAATGGAATGGAAAACTTTGAAATAAATTTCTATTTATGTTTAATAACATATATTTTTGATTTTTATTAAACTTTTTTATATTTAATAAAATTAATTTTGTCTGTTAGCATTTTAATGATTTGTCAATAATGACTTCATAGAAGATTAATAAATATAAATTATATGATGATAATTCACAATAAAGTTTATATTTATTTTTTAAATTTTAATTTATATGATTGCTTGATTTAGTGTTAATTGATTAACTAACACTAGTTCTTTTATTTTTAAATGACTGCTTTATAAATTTATAGAAATTTTCCAGAAGAGAATATACCAGGTGGATGATTAGGGAAGTATTTATCTATTTGTCCATAGAACCCTAAAAAGATTTAAGGAAGAGAATAATGAAGCAGGGACAGAGAAACCGTTCTTGAAATCATACAAGTTAATGAATATAAGGAAACCTGATAAAGCATTAAAACCTAAACGTATCAAATATTGAACCTAATATTTTGATAGTTTTTCTATCTGAAAAGAATATTAACCCCTTAATAAAAGGTCCAAAGATGTTTTAAATAAAATTTTACTTACTAAACATAGTTTTATAAATAATATTTATATTTTTATTTATTATTATTATGTAACTCTTTACACTTATTCTTCTAGTTACCCTTATACCTAGATAGGTATGGATTAAGATCTATTAAAATTTTTTAGTAAGGATTAGCAAGTATTGGAATCGAACCAGATCTAACAGATGATGAGCAAATTGTGCTAACCTTTACACTATATTGCTTATTAATTTAATGAAAATAAACATTTTAGACTCAAATTTGAAATATAAAATATATGAGTAATTGACCAAATTTAACTATTCTCTGTTGGTCCTTATTGAATAAGTAACATGGAAAAATTTCTAAACTTGAAAAGCCAAAAACTTAATGAACAGTAGCAATGAGTTAATTTACTTTTGCCCATTATGTTTTATTGGTTTAGATTTAGTGAATGTAGAAAATAGTTAAAAGGGTTTATTATCAAATAATTTTTAATTTGATTAATCACTTTAGTTTTAAATCTGATTGATCATAATTAAAATGATTCATTATTATAGGCAGAATAAATTATAATTCAAATAAAATCCCTATTTAAAATAAGTTAAAATTCTATAAAGATAAACACTCATTAAAAACCCTCTTACATTTTGAAGAGTAAATTTAACCCTCATAAAGTAGAGTCCTGATATAAAAAGCGAACAAATAGGGTCCTCTTTTTTTAAGTAATAATAAGATTTTGTCTTAAAAAAAAACAATTAATAACATCCAGTCTATATAATAAATTAGTAATGCTAAACTAAATACTTTACAGCACTTTCATTTGCATCCTATTTAGAAATGTTCTATTTCTTATTCACATTGATTAAAAAGAAAATTAATAAAAATATTAATTAAAAAGATAATCAATAAGATAGTATCCAGGGGATAGCTTCCTGCTTAATATTCATTCAGCGCTTATCTATCATGTTTGTGGCTACCCAACTATGCTTTAATCTTTCTTTAATCTTTTTAATTTTTAAAAAATAGAGTATTACAATTGGTACACTAGAGAAACACAGCCTATTGATCCTTTCGTACTAGAAGGTCTGCCCCCTTTTACTATTTATCCCTCCAGAAGATAGGGACCATACTGACTCACGTCGTATTAAACCCAACTCGCGTAACCTTTTAATCGGCGAACAGCCGAACCCTTCCAAGCTTCTACCCCCGGAGGATAGGTTGAGTCGACATCGCAATATTAGTATACTAAAAATATACCCCCTCTTACCTTTATTATTAATAGGATTGAGAGCTTAATTTTTCAATTAAGATTAGACTATATCTTCATCCAGCATAAGAATACATTTATGTAGCTACTGGATGTTGGCGTGTAGTCGTTGAGGGATTACAAATTTTACAGTTGCTATAACCTAAATAAGTAACTTCCCTGCTGATTACCCAATCATTAAGATTATTACAATTTATTATTTAAAAATAAATGAGTACTTAAAGCTTTAGGGTGTTCCAGCATATAGCCAATTACTATATAAACATTTCTATTTATATTCCCCAATGTATTTAAGGTGCCAAACAGCCGGGACAATGTGTACTCTCACCAGCTATCAGCCTGTTATCCCTAGCGTAACTTTTATCGATTGATCCCCGTCTATTCCATAATATAGCGAAGGGTCACTATGCCCTACTTACGTATCTGTTCGACTTCTAAGTCTTTCAGTTAGGCATGCTTTCCGCCATTACGCCGATTACAACCTTTCACACTGGTTGATTGATTTCCATTCAATTTTCTAGCTATACCTTAAGTTAATAAAAATATAATAAATTATATTCAACATAGTTTATACAGATACTATGAATTTTTAGTTTGTATCTTTTTAAAAAAGATTGCTTATAATAATAAATATCTTTGGATGTACTTTGCTACTTTATCAAAGACGACCGCCCCAGTCAAACTGCCAATTAGCCACCTATCCCTTATAAGCTTGATACCATATAACTCTGTATAACAGAATCTAGATATAATAAACAAAAGAAAATTTTGAGTCATATATGATATATTACTTAAAAAGGTAAATATTAACCCAACCAAAGTCAGAAGGTATTCCATCTTTCGTCAATCGACATCCCTAATTACTATTAACTAAGGTTGTTGTAGATCAATATGATAGCTAACTACAGTAAAGCTGCATAGGGTCTTCCCGTCCACCTGGAGGTAACCCGCATCTGCACGGGTAATTCAATTTCACTGAGCAAGTTGTAGAGACAGTGAGACCATCGTTACACTATTGATACCAGACCACATTTAATGGCCAATTTATTTTGCTACCTTTGGATCCTCATAGTTAAGACCGCTATTAACCAGACTTTCAATCAGTTACAGTTACCCATAACCTCTTTTATGTTAATGGCATTGGGCAAATTTCATCCAGAATACTATGATTTTTGATCATTGCTCTGAATTGTGTTTTTAGTAAACAGTCGGGGCCTCCGATTTTGTGCCACCCTTTAAAGGGTTCCTCTTATCGTCAAACTTATGAGGAGAACTTGCCGAGTTCCTTAACAACTTTTAGCTCTACGCCTTAGTATTCTCTACTTACGAACCTGTGTCGGTTTAGGGTACGGTAGTTAAGAATATATTCTTTTCCTGGTCCCTTTTATTTTATTTTATTTTATTTTAAAAATTTTCAGGACTTTCTAATTCATACTCATCAGACAAAACTTTGGTTTTGTTCCTTAGAGGCCGCATTAACATAAGGTGGTTTAACCTTTCCTTACAACCCTTTCGTATTCGGCGAGAAGTATTATAACTTCTTTTTACGTTACTCATGTCAGCATTCTCTCTTCAGTGACCTAAAAACAATGAAACACTGTTTTATCATCAGTATACTGAATGTTCTACTACCTATATATTGAATATTAATTTTGTTTTTTATTATTCAAAATAAACACGATATCGGTTGATTTTTTGAGACCCGTTAAATTTTTGGTGTAATATTCTGTTGTATAAGGCTGCTACGTTGTTACATTACGTTTATTAAAAGATAGCGACTACCAGGCTCACTTTACAGCTGCATTCAATATATTACTTCCTTCATTTCACTTAAAAATCATTTGGGACCTTGTTTCGTGTTCTCGGCTGTTTCCGTCTTGACTACCCAACTTCGCATGAGCAGTCTGAATATCTAACATCAATTTATGTCATTCCGAGATTCTCTTCCATTGGTAAGATTTTCGACGTCCCCGCAACCTAAACTTTTCTTTTTAAAAAAGAAATAGTTGGGAACTCAGTGCTGTACCACCATAAATTTTGTTTAGATGTCATACTTACATATGTTTCGTAGAAAACCAGCTATCACTAGGTCAGATTGGCATTTCACCGCTTCCTAAAACTCTTCGGAGAATTTTGCTACATTCACCCGTTCGATCCATTATAATCTGGTCTTAGGAAGATCACCTAGCTTCGGGTCTAATAGAAGTAACTCACCCATCACTATTAACCTAGAAAATATTTAACTTCTTAGCCTTATGACTATGAAGGATATCCTATTCTTAATATCTATGAAACTAAGAATACTTTTAGCTAGTTAGTGTGGTCGCTTTCACTAAGGCTTTGAACCTTGCTACTCCTATTAACTTGCTGACCCATTATGCAAAAGGTACGCCGTTATTTATAATCATAAATTTCGACTGCTTATAGAGTTACTAATTCAACTATTTCATTTATGTCTAAAAATACATAACTTTTTCAAACTTTCCCTCACGGTACTTTTCACTATCGCTAAATTTATAAATACTTAGCCTTAGAGGATGGTTCCCCTATATTCCGACAAGTTCACTCTCGTCGTACTCATTATTTAAATAAATTTTAATTTAATAATACTTATTTAAACATTAATTTTAAAAAGATTTAACATACAGGACTATTTTACCTTCTTTGGTTTCTGGTGTGTATTTTTGTTAAATTTATTTTATTTAAAGGCTGGTCCGATTTCACTCGCCATTACTTTCGGAGTCTCGGTTGATTTCCTTTCCTTTCCCTAATGAAATGTTTTACTTCGGGAAGTTTAAATATAAAGGTTTCCCTTAGGATCGCCTACATTCTTTGTCAACATTAAATAAATCTAATGAAACTTGATCACCTTTCAGTGAATTGTGGCTTTTGGACTTGTGCCCTCCTTTTTTATAAATTTGCTAGTTTTTCCTTAATAACCCCTTTGAATTACTGTTTGATGTTATTACTATATTGTCAACGATACTTTTATCCCTTACTTTTATTAAAAGAATAAAGAAACAGAGAAGGTAGACTGTTAACACCACAACCAAAATAAAAAAACCTTTTATTATTAATATCCCTCAAAATTTTAATACTAGTTATAATAAAGATTTATTCTCTGAATTTAATTTTAATCTTGTTTCATTAGATAAAAAAGATTTACCTCCAATTATTATTGATCTTAAGAGTTTTATTAATAGTAGAACTGTTACTAATTATTCAGATCTTACGGATAAAGTAAATAGCTTTAATAAAAAAAATTGATGAAAAATTATTAAATGTTTTTACTTCTTAAATTTTTAGTTTCCCCCTTTATACTTAAATTTATATAAAAGGAAAGATTGTTTAACGGTATTTTCGGTTTTTTTTTAATTTAAAGCAGAACGAGTAAAAATCTTAAAATATAAAATAAAATGGAAAATTTACACCACAATATCTTAGAAGCAATAGCTGTCGTAGTCCCCCTATTTGTGATAGGATTCGGGGCAGCTGGGTATCTAGCCTATAGAGCTTATTTTTGGACGCCTATCGAAGATGAAGAAGCAGTAATCATGGATGTTGTTAACAGTTAACAGTAATGTATTCTCTTATGATTTGTTAATTAATTTTTTAAATTTAGGAATTGTTACGCAAATGATTGTTATTTTAACCTTAATTTTTATAACCTTTTTAGTTATGCCGATTCCGTTTTCATCATAAATGAATTTTCTCTTATTTTCAGTGATCATTAATTTATAAACCTGAGATTTAATTGTAATATTTGAAGTGGATAGATCCCTAAACCATTTATCATGATTTAAATCTAAAGAGATATTGTTTTTATTTAATAAACTTTTAAAATCATCAAAATTAATAGTTTTTGCATTTTTATAACCTTTTACTTTAGCAATAATCTTATCATCTGTTGTAATACCCATATATAATTTGGGTCCAAGCATAACTACTTCTTTAAAAATATATTCTAATTTAAATTTACCAAGTTCGTTACCTAATAATTCAACAGGTAAATCCCCATCAATAAAACCAGAATCAGTATCAGAATAATATAAGTTAAAGTTAAATTTATTTTTTTTAAAAATATTAGTCATAGCAACCCTAGAATAAGCAGTAACTGCTGAAGCTATAGCTACACAAACTTTATGATCAGCTTCATTATTTTTTTCTAAGTCTATATAGTTTACAAAAAAACCAATATCTCCAAGATCTAGAAAATCTTCAATATCATAATTACTAGTTTCTGTTAATTTAAAAAAATC
The DNA here is from genome assembly GCA_024305745.1 of Polyporus tsugae. Taxonomy (NCBI): domain Eukaryota; kingdom Fungi; phylum Basidiomycota; class Agaricomycetes; order Polyporales; family Polyporaceae; genus Polyporus; species Polyporus tsugae. Next base: position 120,642 of record JAHRBS010000017.1, read on the forward strand.
TTCTTTAGTTACAAATTTTTGGATATTGTTTATTAATCTCATTCCGAATCTACCATATAAACTATTCATAATTAATTTACAAACAAGATTCATAGGATCACTTTTAGAATATTCTTGTCTTAATTTAAATAAATCATCAACAAATTCTTTAAATATATAATCATTTTTAAAATAATAACCATTTTTAATTGTAATATCATAATGTTCTAATGAATTATAATATTCACAGCAATGTATTTTCATTTCAAATTTACCATTTAAAGATACTGTTCTTAAGCTTCCATTAATTTTATGATGAATTTGTAGGTAAGGAATTTTTAAATCTTGTTTAGTATTAACAATAGAATCAGCAATCCAATAAGTATTTTCTTTGTCTAAGATTGTAATATCACCTTCAAAGATGTGAATAGGCCCTACAGGATATTTATTACTAGTCATTTGACTTGGGTAAAGAGCTGTACCATCATAAACTCTAATGTTTTTACCATAAGGGATATACATATCCGTAAAACCGCCGGTGTAAGAATCTTTAACCCAGGTAAAAACTTTACCTGAAGTTATTGGTATACAATTTTCTTTAAGATAATCTTTTCTAAAAATACCATAAGATAAACTTGATATTGTTGGATAGTTTTCAATATTTAATTCCCAATGTTTATACACTAATTTTCTGAATTTAATTAAAATTTGATGTAAAACAACACAATCATTTTCGCAATATTTTGTAACTAATATTTTCCATTGATCAAAATCATTTACTAGTAGAATATCTTTAGAATAATGCGAATAATCATTCTGAGCATATTTTTTATGATCATCTTTAAGATTAACATCTAATAAGACAGGTTCAATTATTTTTTTATTGGTTTTAAAAGTTTCACCTAAAGTTTTTAATGAAGCAGTTAGCATTAAATAAGAATCTCTAAAAGTTAATGAAACACCTTTATCATTTTTAATCTCAATAGAGATAACATTCCAATCTTTAAAAATAGGTTTAACTTTATAACCATCAAACATCCATAATTTAGCTAAAAATTTAAAAAGGAATATTAAATCAAATTTACTTAAATTGTGAGCGTAAACAGTATAACCTCTATATTTTCTTCTTAGTAAAGCATTAAATAGTTCTTCTGGAGACTCATTGAAAAATGATTTTTTAATTTTACCATCATAAAAAGAATAACAATAAGGAGTTAATAAACCTAAACTATTTTTAATAGTTTCAATATCTATAGTAATGAACTTAGCTTTTTTTCTTGCTTCTTTTTTAATTTTAGGTAAATATTTAGTATTCAATTTTTTGGTTTTTAAAACAATTTCATTTTTAATAGTTTCAATATAGTAATCAATATTATCTAATGATCTAACAAAAGTTTTATCTGAATAATATTTATCTGTTATTGTTAATAATTTAATTTTACCTTTATAAATGGCAATAGTTGAAGATCCATCCTTATTAATAGTTATATTAAAAACATTCTTATCGGTCATTATAATGTATTTTTCATTCTGAAAATTAAGTAAAACTTTACCCCAAGTTAGATAATCTCTATTTAGAGGTAAGTAAACTGTTATTGTACTATTACCGAATTTTTCTAAAGTAGGTTTAGGTTCAATTTTTAATTCAGACCATTTATCAATGTATAGTTTTTCTTTGTCTTTACTAATTGGAAAATAATCAAAAATAATATTGGTAAATATAGAATCAAGATAATCATTAGATTTTAAAGATAAATGGGCAATACAGAATTCATAGTATTTGTCTTTAAGCTCTTTACTTAGAACAATACCTTTATGTAATGTAACCATTCTTCCGTCTTCTTGAAATTGTAATCTTAATAAAACAAAATATTTTCTATTTTCTATTAAATCATTGAAAAAAAGATTAATAACATTTTTTAATGAATGATCGGATAATAACTTATTATTTATTAAATATGTACTACTACTAAAACCTGATTCTGCTATAATTCTATTTTTTAACATGAAATTTATTTATAAATTTATAAAAATATTACTCTCGTTCAAAATTATTTTGAAATTTTGAAAATTCCGGAGATATTTTCATATTCTTTTATTTATTTTACTAAAATAAGAAAATTTTTAAAAAGAATAATTTTATTTTTAATGGGGGAAGTATCATCCTACCAAGGGTTAATTCCAGGAACAGGAACACTTTCAGCAAATTCATCGTAAGGAGGAAGCGTAGGTGAAGGAATATTTGAAGGTAATTGAATATCAGATGAAATTGATGGTGTTCTAACGATAGGATCAATTGATGGTGGAGATTTTAAAAAACTAGAAACCCATGAACTGAAGTTATTAGATTGATTGTTTATAAATTCTATATATGTATTTACAGCAGGAAATTTTGAGATAAAATCATGGAAATAATAATCAGAAAGTACTAATGATACAGTTATTCCTGTTAATCCTAAAATGACTATTCCAAAAATGGCATATGCATTTAAATGATCTTCTTTAATAGAAACTCCTTTTTCTGGGTAAAATTTAAAATTACTATGGTTTTCCACGAATGTTAAAATATAATCAGAAAAATCTTTTAAATAAGAAATTGCTGATAATGATTCTGAAAAAAGAATACCTATAGAAGATAATACTAAGCCAAATAAAAATTTAGCTATATAAAAAGAAATTGAATTAAAACATGTAACAACCAAACCTAATATATACCATTTAAAATTCTTATTAATAATTGAAGAAAAAGATAAACAATCTCTCCAATTAGATGTTAATGTATTATGAATAATGGTAGCAATTGATGGATTTAATCTACTATTCAATAGAATAGAATTTAATGAACCATTTAATCTAATTTGTCTGTTAACATCAAATAAAACTCTTAATGTTGGTATAAATCCATGATTTCTAACTAATTGTCTAGATACTGTAAAAAGATTAATTGCTATGCTAGTAAAAATAAGTGGTAAATTTACTTTTTTTACTACAATTCTTATAATCACTGAGGATAAGTGGTAAATTGGATTAAACATCATTTTATAAAAAATTTTTTTTTTGTAAGTCTATTATCATTAAAATCCGTGTTAGCTCTACTAGGGCTAAGATACCAGGCTGATAATATTTCTTTTATTCTTATATTTTTTTTTTAATAGTAGCTAATTTAGAAAGACTGCATAAATGATCGTAATAGCATTTATTTTCATTGAAATTAAATTTTTTAAAATTTAGAATTTATTTTTATGTTTTAGAATTAATTTTAAAAGAATAGATTAGCTACGGATATTTTCTAATTTATTTTAAATAAAAAAAGAACGATAGTTTAAAACTATAAAATAAAACAAATAACTATGAAAAAATATATAAAAAAAAATATACCTTTACATGATAAAAAAAATAAAGAATATATGGATTCTAAAGGTAATGTTGCTGTATTAAATTATTTAATTAATAACAAACAATCTCAAAATTTATTAGGAACAATAATTGGTTTTAAGAAGGGTTGGAGAAAAAATAGAAGTAATGATGAATATTATTCATTCCTTCTTTATTATAGTCATGAAACCGGAAGAATTGAAAGATATTTATACAATAGTGGAACAAAAACTCCTTTATCATTTGAATTTATAAGCGATACAAATAATACTTATTATTCTCCTTTATCAGCAAGAGCTGATGACAATAAAGTTATTATTTCTAAAACTGAATTAGAAAAATATCTTAATCCCAAAAGTGTTAATATTCAAAATTTATATAATAAATATCCATTAAAAACATTAAATTTTAAATTATTAACAGACGGTAAATTAAATAAGGATTTTTTTAATATGTTTATAATTGAATTATTAAGAGACTATCTTATTTTTTTTACTTCATTCAGAACTCAAAATATGAATTTTTTAAGAACTTTCACTAAACCATATTTTGATATTTCTCCAATTGAATACTTAAAAGATTATAAATTAGGTTGTGGCCAACCTGATTATGTTATAATAGAAGAAGAACTTAGACTTTTTCTTAAAGATAAAACTAATAATATTGATATTGAAAGAGCTATTGAAGTAGCTAAAATAAAAGTTGAACCTATCAATGCAACTAAATTTATTGATTATAGTATTGGTTTACCTTCTAATATGAAAAAACAGTTTCTTATTAATGTCCCAAAAAATTTTAATACTAAATACAATCAAGATTTATTTAGTAACTTCAATTTTAATCTAGTTTCTCTAGAAAAAAAAGATTTACCACAATGTATTGTTGATTTAAAATCATATATTAATGAGTAAATAAAAGAAAAAAATCTATTATTACTCTTCTACTCTTCTAGCACCTGCTAAATATTTTATTTAGGATTCATTCCCCCTTGCCCCCCCTCCGGGAGGGAGGGATTAATGAGTTTACATGAGAAATTAAAAATAAAAAGGTATCAAATCCTACTTCCCTAGTTTAAGACTTAAATGAAATAAACAATAACATTTTTATATGGAAATAAATATATTTGTTATATTTTAAAGATAAAAGTATCTTTCCATTAAAATATTATTTAATAAAAATTAATACTCTTAATTAAGTAATATACATAATTAACTATTTTATTATACTATAAATAAATCCTATTTACAGTTACCTACTTTATTTTATAGTAACAATATAAATTTTTAAATAAAATAAAATAAAATAAATTAATTAAAATTAAACCAAAAATTGATAATAAAATAAATAAACACACAATATGTTATTAAATACAAACCATTTAATGGTAAATTCACCATTAGAACAATTTGAAGTTACTAATTTAATAGGAATAAATGCACCTATATTAGGATATTTAAATATAACTTTAACTAATTTAGGGTTATACTCTTTATTAGTTTCATTTTTAATAATTGGAATACATTTTGCTGGTAATAATGAAGTTAAATTAGTACCAAGTAAATGGTCAATTGTTTTAGAAAGTTTATATGCTAGTATCCATTCAATGGTAAGAGAACAATTAGGAAAAGAAGTATACTTACCATTTATTTACTCAATCTTCTTTTTCATCTTAATAGCTAATTTGACTGGTAATATACCTTATTCATTTACTATTACTACTTCGATTATAGTAAGTATTGGTTTCTCTTTCACTATTTTAATAGCAGTAACTATTTTAGGTTTAAGTATTCATAAATTACACTTTTTTTCATATTTTGTACCTTCTGGAACACCTTTAGCTTTAGTACCTTTATTAGTATTAATTGAATTAACTAGTTATTTAGCTAGAGCTTTCTCTTTAGGTATCAGATTATTTGCTAATGTAGTGGCAGGTCATACTTTAATGAAAATATTATCTACATTTTTATTCAAAATGTTCAATGCTGGAGTACTAGTTGCTATTGTAACTTTAATACCATTTACTCTATTCTTAGCAATATGCGGACTTGAATTAGCAGTATCTGTAATACAAGCCTATGTATTTACTATTTTAACTTGTTCTTATATTAAAGATGTAACATTTTTGCATTAATCTTAATACTGTGTTCTGTGTTTATATACATTATTAACCCTCTAATAAAATACTATATATGTATAATTTTAAATATAAACAAAGTTAAAGAAGGGCAAAGGTAAAGTATATAATTGTACTAATAAATATAAATATAAATATAATATTTCCCCTTTAATCATGTCTAGTGCTTCTCATAATAACAAATCTAATTTTAATACTTCTGTTAATAGACTTCAATACTTACGTTTATCTACTCTCCCTATTAATAGTAAAGAAATATTGGATAATTATACAAAGGATAAACTACCAATAAAACTATTAAATTCTTTATACTTTTTCTCCATGGTTTATAGTAGGTGAAGCAGAGGGTAATTTTGATAGTGTAATAAATCAAAATCCTAAAGTGTTACCTAAATTTAGACTTGGATTAACCTCTAAATGTTTAGATATTGTACTTTTATGTGCAATTAAATTTTTAGAGGTTATGGTTCTTTTTATTTAAGAAAAGAAACTGGAGTTTTTACTTTAGAAGTCTCAAGTCAAGAAACAATAAAAAAATAAAATGATACCTTTATTTGATATTTATCCTTTAAAGGGTACAAGATACTATGATTATCTAAATTGGAGAGATAGTTTTATAGACTTTCAATTAAATAAAGATTTAAATACTAGAATCGATTTAATAAAAAGAATTAAATATAAAAAATCTATTTTTTAATAATCTAAAATCAGAAATTAAATTACCTTTCGCACACCTTAATAATATTAACAGCCATTTTGTATCTGGAGACGGTTCTTTTTAAGTTACTACAGGTCCTTACAGTTTTCACACAGGGTTTAGGCAAACAGTCTTTTTAATTCTTAAGTCAACTTATCCGTAATAAATTATTATTAGAATATATTACTTTGCAATTTAATGTAGGATACCTATGAAGTAGTAAACCTAGACCAGATGAAACAGATTATAGAGTTTAAAAAAAGATGGATTAATAAAAGTTATTATACCATTCTTTGAATCTTATCCTACGCTTTCTTATTTTAAAGGGAATATTTATAAAACATTAAATAAATTATATAATAACTTAAGATTAAGAAATAATGAAATATGTATATAACCCAAATAAAGTTAATCTTTTTATTAAGTAATCATTTTTTTGCTTAAAAGAAGCTAAGTTTAATTTATATATGTATACTTATATCTTATTTGAGGAATAGTTTTCATTGGTAAGTTAAAACGATTGCTAATTGTTCGGGTAATACCCTTGGAGGTTCGACTCCTCTCTATTCCGATTTACTTGTTTATACTCTAATATTTTAAATACATCAAAAGATATATAATCTAATGATCAATAAATGATAAAAACAAGGAGTAATGATCTTTTTAAGTATCTTAATTTTAATAGTGGCAATTGCCCTTCCATCCATTAATCAAAATATAAGAAGTATCTTATATGTAAGAATATCTTCTATAATATTTATTTATGCCGGAGCATTAGCTTTTAATGCTTTCTATATTCAGTCAATTGGATCAGGTATAGGTATATATAGTGGATTATTCCAAGTCACATCCATCAGTCAATTATTAGAAGTAAGCGACCAAGCATTAATACTATCCTCATTATTTTTTAGTCGGAATCAAAACATAAATAAAACACTATGAAGTAGAGTTTGGGGTGGAGTCAAAGCAGGTTGGGGTATAGCTATTTTACCCGACCATATCACCAGACTGGATAATTCTCTATCTGTTAAAATATTTAAAACGATAGGCGGTGCAAGTGTTTTTATTATTATAAGTGGAATAGGTTCTAAATTAAATAAAATATGTTTATATTTAATATTTTTTCTTTCAATTTTATATATAATTTATAGATTAATGATTAGTTTTTATGCTATAAAACATTGGTTACATAATTTAAGATCCGGTAAATTTATAGTAAGAAACTCTCCTTTAGATTTAATAGGAACTATTTTAAAGGGGAGTGTAGCTACTATAAAAACTGCTACAAGATTCACAGTGGGTACAGGTATGACTTTTGCCCTCTGTTACGAGCTGGACGAAATCTTAGTAAATGAAGGGAAACAACCTTACTTTGTTCCAAGGATGAGAGATCTTATTAAACAATCTGGTATGGAAGCCCAGGCTAAAACCTTTTTAGACAAACTAGGTATAAAAGATAGTCTAAAAGATTTAAAATCAGAAAAAATAGATTCTTTTTATGATGAATTGTCTGATGAAGACAAAGCAACTTTAGAGTCAGTATCAGGAGTCAAGTGGGAAGACTTTTTAAAAGCACGTAGGACAGCAATGGAACTTAAAAAAGGTATTAACCCATCTAATGTTAGTGTTACTTCTTTATTTGATGGAGAAGATCCCTTTAACAAAAAAAATAACCCTAATTATTAAGCAGGTCATACTTTAATGCTTTGTACATTCTTATTCAAAATGTTTAATGCTAGTTTCATAGTAGCTGTCTTAACTTTAATCCCATTTACTTTATTCTTAACTATTATGACTTTAGAATTAGCTGTTTCAGTAATACAAGATTATGTATTTACAATCTTAACATGTTCTTACATTAAAGATTCAATTAACTTACATTAATCATGAATAATATTGGGTATATTAATTATTACCCCCTTCCCTATAAATATTTAAGAATAAATGATACTAGTCATTTTAAATGTTTACAATTCTTTTTTTACTAAAGCTCCTATTCAAAACCCTATCTTGGTTAATGCTACATTAATAATTAAAATTTTATTTAAAGTTAAATTGAATTGTAGCAATTCCATTACATATTTTTAATTTTTCTATAAGAAATAGATATTTATTATTTTATTGGGTATTTTACTAATGATAATTTGTAAGCTTCATATAAACCCTCCCGCTAGGGCATGTATACATTAGGCCCTTCAGACTCATATTCATAACCATCCTCAATATTAACATTTTTAACATATTCATAGAATTCAGGTTCACTTATTAATTTTCCAACCATAATTAAATCTTTGTTTAATTCACTATTCAAAACTTCTAAATTTATTACTTTCTCTTGAATTTCAGAATATTTTAAATCACTGGAAATTAAATCTTTAGCTTCCAGTTCATCTCTTAATACTGCTAACCTATCTGAAGTTTCTTCATTAACACACACAGAACTTTCGACTTTCTTCTAAACTTTCAATTTTGTTAGATAAAGAGTCAACTTTTTCATTTAGTTGTTTAATTTTAATATTAATACGTCAAATCTACTCATTAGTTTAATTATTTTCATAGAATTAATAATAGATTATTTTTTTATTATCTTTTAATGTTTTACGTAGATATCATAAGTTTATATATCTACTCATTTCATTTATATTCTTTATTACCTAGTAATAATAGTAATAATAGTAATAAGATACTATACTTTTGAACACAATGTATAAACAGAATGTTTTTAAAAATCATAAACATTTACTTAGATAAATTAAAATAGATATTACACTAATTTAGCCATTATACCTGCACTAAATTATCTTAAAGGATAGCAAAACTATTAGTACTCTATTAAAAAACTAAAGTTGAAATTACTTTTAGATACCCCCTCTTCTCCTATTTCTATTAAAGGGGGAGAGTCGTTTACCTTCCTTCTTTTTACAGGTAACTAAGTAAAATATAAATTAGAAAAAGGGTAGAACTTTTTAATAGAATATAAATATCTATTCTTAAACGAAAAGAAAAAATATAAAAATGTATAACAAAAATTAAAATTAATTTATGGTAGTTATAATGATTATAAGTCATGAACT